>RJWM01001738.1:0-145774 GCA_004363535.1 Dasyprocta punctata
CCACTCCCCTGCTAGGAGGTCCGTGATGGTCTGACCTATCCAGCAATAGGGCCAAAGAGATTAATCAAATGGGTGGATAATAAATAGATACAAAAATGTTTCTAATATTATCTTAAGCAATTCAGTTGAAATATTGACTGAAGGCTTACACTTGGCCAGGGACTGCCCATTACAATATTTTAAAAGCGAAGAAGCAAAACGTTTTCTTATTTATAGCATAATTGAGACATACACATAAAAGTTGAGGCAAATGAGAGAGAAGTATTTTCAAAATATGTTATGAGAAATTTTGAAAGTTGTGGTAATAATACTATTCTGTATGTGTTTTATAAAGTAAATATATATGTGATATATGTGGATGATTTAAATGTGTATAAGAAAACATATACATATATAAAACATAACAAATATGTAGCATGCACTTATTATGCATATATATTTTCACGTATATATATGCATTTGTGTATGTTTATTTATTTATTTGTTTATTTAGTTGCTACATTTTGCTTTCCAAAAATGATGTATCCTTACTAGAAAAATAATGAATTCATTGAAAACATGAGAATCATTTGACATGTGTAGTTTATTTTTGAGTATCAACCCATATTCAGTATTTTTTATAATTTCAACATACAATTGTGATTTAGTGGTTGAATGTTTATGATTTAAAAGCTAATTCTTATTCAATTAAATGCTTATTAAATCCTTTAAACGTTCTACTTACTCTGAAAGCATATTATAGATACATGATCATCCTATAATTAAACCTGTTTGAGAAATACTGTTTTAGACAATATCATTAGGTGTTAAACTGAAATACTCAAAAGAAAAAGATGTTATAAAATCAATGAGTTACATGGGAGAAATGTCTGTACTTGTAGAGACCTCCAGTTGGGTGCTAATATAATCCAATATAGAGACAAACATCAATGTACTTAACCATTAATGATTAAAAATAGAACATGAAAAATACTACACTTTCCTACAGAATATTTCTAAATAACAATGCAAGTACTAGTAAAAGATTGATATTCTTGTATTCCAAAGACAGCATCACTGCAATAATAAATACATTAATTTTATTCAGTATGCCCCTTTGGAGGCTGCCTTCTCTCTTCTAGTACTCCTATCATTATTTTGAAGACAGGGATGTGACATACCAGGAGACGCCAGCTCTCTCTGCTTTTCTGTAGCTCAAACTCACTGCCCGGAAATCTCAGTGCTCAGTGGTAACTGCTACCTTTGGTGACAGGTCTAGGGGAAATTGACTCCAGAAGCAATTTGTTGTGAAGTTCATGAGTTTACTGGAAGAGAAGTTCAGTTTTTAAATTCAGGCTCCGGGTCACAGGGCAGTGTTGCTCCCACTGACGGACACACCCGGACAGACAAAGGGGCATCTGACTAAGGTGCAACAAGGGGCTTGTCTTTTGGCTTGAATTCACCTGTCATCAATGTAGTCACTCAAACAGGTGTCTTCTAAGGACCCCAGATGTCTCCTTACACTTTCCCCTGGGGCTGACTCTGCAGCCCCAAGCTGTTCCTTGCACATCTGTTGACATTTCCCCTAGGACTTCGTGTTTCAGGATCTCCAAGAGGCTATCTCCGATTAGCGCCACAACATCACATGCAGCATGGACAGAGTACACTACGTCTGTGACACTCCGTCTCCAGGGGCCACCTTTGTGTGTCAAGGTGCCCAAGACTGAGGTGGCAGGATGGGTACGACCAGGGCATCTGCAGCTGAAGAAGTGATCGGAGGTCAGCAGGAAGTGACAGTCACATGTCACCACTCATTTCTTCTACACACTCCAGAGTCACTTCGGGGTGATTCATGCTTTCCAGACTTTTGAGGGAATAAAAGAACATGAGGCCTAGTGAGTTATGGGTCCCAGTGAAGTGAACATGCATTGACATGAATGAAGAATGGAAAGGAAGAACATAATTTTTTCATCAACTGAGTTACAGCAAGAGGTTAGAGGAAGAGGTGTTGGGTAGGTGGATCCCGGATTATAGTGCAGCTTTGAGAACATTGTCCAGTACAGCAGGGAGCTCCAAGGAAAAAAAACGACCCCTTGGACAAGTCTCTCCAAGGGAAAAATGTCCAAAACCTAGTGTCCCATGCACTATCACAAGTTCCACAGCTCCAGGCTGTCAGTGCACTGCAAATCACCCTTGAAATTCTGGAAGGAACATCTGAATGGAGCAACTACCTCATTATTAAATAGTTATATTTTAAATTATAGTACAGGCAACAATTTCGGAAAAAGGAGCAAATATATGTAAAATAAAGATCACTGAAATTGCCCGAGCTATCGCTAACGAGAAAAATGCCTGAGTGTTTGAGTACCATTTTACATGACAATATCTCTTCACACAGTCACATCAGATGGAATGGTTATAGCCACAACACCTCAACTCATCTAGTAGCTCTGATTTCAAGTAACATTTCCAAGCTGATGACATATGTACACTAAGGCACAATTCCAGAGAAATTTTCCATAGCTTGTTTCTCTTATTCATTATTAACGAGCTCTGAGCCCAAATTTATACACTGAACGCAGAATTTGAAGACAGAAGCTACCACAGTCTGTTAATATCTTCTGTCCAGAGCTGGGCTGCAGCCCACTGGAAGCAAGTTCAAAGCGTCTTTCTCTCTATCATGCCAAGTCACTCCATTTCTGCCTTACAAGCCACTCTGAAATCTTTTACAGCCCCATACAACACCTTTTAAACACATCTCTATTGAAATCAATAATCCATTAGTTCAATTAATTTTTTAGGCCCTCCAAATTTGGGAAATTCTGCATCGTCTAGAGCAGTGTCAGGTGGATGTCCTTGCCTTCCAGCCAGCTGTGAAGCATGCTTGCTGCTCACATAGTTACCGGCCCTGGGTCCGACTGAAAAGTGGTTTGGTGAAAGCCTCATCAACTGAGAAGATAAAGCCACCACTTCCCTCAAAGGAATTAACTCACTGCAGAGAGAAATTCTCTTGCCTTGGAAATAGGCAGACAGGTGCAGTGCCGCAATTTTATAAATGAAATTGTGATCCTATTTCTGTAACTGCCACATTCTCTCCTTAATGATATCTTTTCTAACAAAAATGCTGAAGTCCAATTATATACACTGCCTGTTTTTCTGTTCCCCCTCTGGCATGAGCATTTTAATGAGAAATGCACCCCTTTCTTACTACCTACTGGAAGTTTAGTGAACAAAAATGTGGACGCATTTAACATATACACAAGCACTGGTGGGAATTTTGGGTGTGGACAAAGCGGGGTTTTGCACTGAGGGCGTGTATAATTACTCCCTGCACAGTTCTGTGCCGTCTATACCATCAGAATTTCTCATGCAAAAAAAAATGATGAAATATAAAACTCTAAAGCAAACAGCAAGATGAAGGGAGAGAATATCTGGTGTCAATGCAAAGCTAATAAACTATAAATGCAAGCAATTGTACATATTGTAGTGGTACGCTGTTTTCCAGTAAGTGAGTATTCACTCTTTTCTGTTTTCCTACTTTTCCCAAGATGCAGAGAAACACAGTTGGAGTGAGTCTGGGTAAGCAAGTATTCCCTAGACATCCAAGGATGCGGGAGTAAGTGGATTTCATCCCAGGAAGGCAAAAGGCTTTTAATGCAAACAATCAATCAACCTAATCCGGTATATCAACAGATTAAGAAAGGAAAATATACAATCATCTCAATAGGTACAAATATAAACATAATCACAATTCAATATTTATTCATGATGTAGAATCTCTAGAGAACAAGAATCAAAGATTACCTCATCAACCCGATAAGGGGTCTTTACAGGACTCCTGCATTGCCATCGCATGTAATGGTGATAGACTGATAATACTGTATCTCCACGACTGAGAACAGCTCTAATATGCCAGAAATTGTTCTCAAGAGCTTCCAGGAAATGCAATGAGCAAGACAAATAAATAAAAGATACAGAAGTTAAAAAGATAGACAGAAAATTGCCTGTATTTGCACACAATCTGATCACTTACGTGAAGACACTATGTATTTTTAAAATGCTATTAGGATGAGTGCTTTAGCAAGATTGCAAGATACACAATCAAATAAAAAGATCAGCCTTATTTCTATGCACATGCAATGAGCAATTGCAAATTGAAATTGAAGACCCAGAGCTATTTCCACAAGCATCAAAATATTAAATATTGGAGCATAAATTTATAAATAGATCAACAATTCCTGTACCTTGAAATACCAAGACAGTGATGTCATCTTTGAAAAACCTTCAAAGTGGATACATATACTGTGTTGTGTATGCATTTGAGGTTTATTAAAGTTCTGGTCAGTGAATTACTTTTTCATAAATAATATTGGTAATTGCAATATACTTCCCCAGGTAGTAATTACTGGAAAATTTTGCCACCCACCACCATTTCATTTTAAATTTCAGATTACTTTGTAAAACAGGAAGCAACAGAGGTTAGTGTGAAGTGGAGGAAAGGTGTTAGGGATGGTAAGGCGTGGAATTTAAACTCAATACCTGCCCTCACTATGAGTTCTTTGTGCTCAGCTAGATACGCTCTGTTCACTGGTGGATGCTAGATATGGAGTATGATGTTTCAGAGTAGGTGGTTAATGAATAAATTTGAAAACAAAAAGAAGGGAATTACACATACCAGTTATCATTGTGTTGCACATTTTAATCATTTGCACACTCAACAAGAATTTTGCTTAGCACCATGGTGGGTACCTTGCAACAATAACCAGCTATTGGCTCCTGATCCAGGGAAGAGCTTCCCTACTTGGTTTTCTTCAAGGTAGGCGTGGGATGAGCCTTGTTGGGGTGGGTGTGCGGGAAGAATCACACACAGGTGGAAGCACCGTATTACAAATGCTTGCTGCATCTCTACCCTCAGCCTGTGAGCAAATGGGACCTCTTCCTGACTGGACGCAGCAAGCGGACCCCCAACACTAGCACCGACACAGAGTAGACTTCCCCCAGGAGAGCAAAAAAGGTGTGTTTTTCTTTAAGTTTGGGTTCAACCAAAGATTTCCCTACAGACCCAGATGGTGAAAACACTCAGACCTCTGAAGGCGGAGTCTCTGGCTCAACTGCTCACTGCTGCGCTCCTGGAGTTGAAAGCAACCATACACAGCATGCACACCCACAGGAATGGGTGTGTCCATGGAGACCATATCCATAGAAACAGTCCGGGGTTTGACTTGGCTCTGTGGCCACAGGTTGCTAATCTCCTCCTCAAACTCCCCAGATTTGGATGGTTATCACATCGCAACCTGGCCCACACTGACACACAAGCACCACACTTTTAGACCCGTGGTCCACAGACTCAAAGCGGTTGATAGGGCTGATAGTGTCAGCACCCAGCACCACAGAATGTAGATGGCCTGCTCAAACACTTTCTTAACAATTATTACCTTTTCCTTTCTAATGCATTGGTTTGCTGTAGCATCACCGGTTCATGGTATGAGAAAGCCTTCTCCTCTTTTCCCACTTTACTTGCTTCTTTTATCTCCTCCACCACTAAAGCGAATGAGAAACTCTGGGACCTGTCTACCACCAAGTGGCTCCAGGCCTCCTCCTGCACTGCACGCATGCTGTCCTAATTGCTTCGGCCTTCACATACAGGAACTGGTTACCCAGAGAAGGATGCTGGTACTTGAGTCATTTGCAAGAAGCATTCTAAGTCATTACTGGGCTTGGAAGAGATGTGTACTCTTCAAGGCACAGGCTCATGTACTGCTACTTTCTGCCTCAAATTTCAAAGCATCTCAAATAATCGCTGCAAGTTGGTACTAGTGACTATTTCAATGGCGGTGTCTGGTACAATAATGAATTTTCCTTGTACTTTGTAGTATCTTCCACATTATCTCTGATTAGCATGCATTACATTTGTACCAGAATGGATTCATTTGAAGGGAGATACATTGCCACTATTATTCATAGTAAGTGCCCTCATCATTGGGCAGTAATGCCGTATCTCAGGCCAGCTTTCACAGAACCACAGCAGGCAGTCTCCACAGACATCTCTGGGGCCAGGATGGAGAATTAAACTGTGCTTCTGGGCTCTGTGTCCTCATATGCTGTGTCTGCCTAAGGCAATGTGATGACAGCAATTCATAGGTCAAAACCTCAACTGCAAAGTGACAAGGCTGGTTAGCAATGGTTGCTATAGGTTTGGGATGGGTAAACTGAGCTGAACCTACTGTCTGTGTGATTTACCTAACATACAACACCACAGTCATTTATCAACTATCGCACAAGTTCACTGATCCAAGTAAAAGGCAAACTAAATTCTTTTTGTTTTGCAGAAAAAAAGCCTGCCTATTAGTAGCGAGCATGCAAATCCAGTAATTAGATACTTCTAACATCGTATTCTCACTACCTCTGCCTGGCATCTCCAGCTCAGTCCCACTCCTGGCACCCACACCAGCCTTCTTACAATCTTTGTATAAGTAACACTAAAGGCGATATTGAGGAGTAATACACATTTATTCATATATGCAAATCACATTTCCAGAAAATAAATTAGGTAATTAAACTTATCTGTTCACCCCAAGGCTAAAAATAATATTATTAATCCTTGCTTTGTTTTCCTTTAAGCAACATACAAACTTCCAAAAATTTGAATCTGATAGATGACTTTGTGAATTATTTGAGAAAAACACTGCACTTACTTTTACATTTTGGGTCACTTTCACATGAAAGATAAGCAACTCAGTTACTTTGTCTCAGGGGCTTTTATACAGAGTAATTTAATTCCTCTCATGATGTTTTGTCATTCTTTGAAGTTTTCTATTACAGTTTTTTTCCCATACAATTGATATGATAAACTGTTTATGTTTAATGTGTACAATTTAATGGTTTGAATTAATAAACTTATTAAAGTTTTGACAGGTATTTAAGCCCATGAAAGTATTACCACAAGCAAGATAATGAACATATCTCTCTTTAAAGTTTTTTTTTATGTTTCTTGGTAATTCTCCTCTCTTTTTCAAGGCACTGAATGCTTTTCTTTCTGTCATTATAGATTAATTTTTTCGGTTTCATGCAATGCCATCATGTAGTATGTAGCTCCACTTGATTTCTTCTCCTTTGCATATTAATTTGGATATTCATTCATGTTGTTGGGTGTATCAGTAGTGCACACCTTTTTTTTGCTGATTTCATCCATGGTATGGCAGTTCCGCAATGCGGTTCTCTGTTCACCTGTCCATTCATGTTTGGGCTATTTCCAGGATATTTTTCCACTGTAAATAAATCTGTTAGGAGTGTTCTCATAGAAAAAGTCTCAACTTACATTTTTATTTTTTCTGGGTAAATGCCTTGTGTGTGTGTTTTTTAAGGAATTTGCCAAACTATTTCCAAAGTATTCCAAAGCATATGTTCTCACTAGTGATGCATGATAGTTACAATTGCTCTCCATGGTCGCCAAAACTGAACACAGTGAATTCTTTCAAGTTTGGGTATTCTCACAGCTCATTGTAGTTTCAGTTTGCATTTTGCTAAAGGATAATGACAATTAATATCTTTATAGGTGTTTGTATTAAATGCCTTTTCTCTTTTTATCAGTTTGTTTGATTTTATATTTGGGGGTGTTTTTAATGTTCTGGCCCCAAGAACATTATCATGCACATGCATAAGTCATAAACATTTACACTCATATGTGATTTTTGATTAGCCAGTCTTTAATTAAATCAAACATACTGTTTTTAAAATGTTTTATTAATCACACTTAGGTGGTATGGTAAATAAAACTAATTTTCCCAAGGTGTCAAAATTTTCTCCTGAATTTTCTTCCAGGAATTGTACAGGTCTATGACACACTTTGAGTATTTTTATGTATGATGAGTCTGAGCAGAGTTTGTTTCTTTGGTAAGTGGGAACCGGATTGTTGTAACCCATCTCAGCTACCCTCTGCTTCTGACGCCCGGGACTCCCTCATCTGCCTCCATAGCTGACAGAGTCCCAGAATTCCTCTCTTCACCTCACAGCCTGGGCCACACCTTGGGTCCTTGTTTCTTTTTCTTCTTTCCATGATCAGTCGCTCCCGATCATCTGGAGCCGGGTCCTCGACACTCTTGGTTTCATGTCTCTTTTTTCTGCTTGTTGTGTAAGCCGGGAAGGTATATTCAGACCCCGCTACATCCTATTATCAGTTACAGAAGTTCGTTGCAATTCAAAACGCATATGTTTCCTATTAAGTACCCCAAATTAAAGCAAAGTATAGAAATTGCCCAGTTACCAGTTAAATGCTATGTAATGACTGGCAGTGCCCCAAATTCTTTACTTAAAGTGGTGTGAACACAGTAGGTGTGAAAAACCACTGTTGTTGTCATGCATGGCGATATTTTCTAGGAGTCAATCCAGTCCTAAGTATCAGCACGTGGAAAGTAATATTAATTCACTGCTACTAGAGAAAGCACTTGGGGTTCAGCTTGAGGCTGAAATTTCCCAAATTAGTTTCACATCAATTGCATCCACTCTTTCAGCAACTGATCTTGCACGGGATTTTATATATGCATATTCTAGCTTGTATATTCACGTCTCACAGACAGCTAATGTTATCTGAATGGGTGCATAAATGTATGGCATTTGCATAGCACTGTAAAAATATTTATCTTTCAAGAATTCTCCATTCTATCATCCTGCTTTATGTTTTGATATAGACAGATATTTTGGCAAAAATTTTATGATTCACAATTTGTAGAAACTCTCTTGTAGAATAAGCCAAACATTTTGCTGCAATTGATTCATCTTTTTTTTTCATATTCACTGCTTGGGAGCATTTCTGTAACTCTAAAATGGAGCATCAATTATGAAGAGAAATGAGGAGAATAAAATATATCTGTGTAAACATATATATGCTCCAATATGCATCATTTTCATTTTTTAAGTTTTCCAATAGTGTTATTTTACACTAGCTGTTGTATTTCAGATGCTAATTCAAGTGGCGTTTTGGGAAGTTACCAGAAAGAAAAACCTAAAACACTGACTGGGGAGAAGCTGTAGTTTCATTTTTGTTTCTCCTAAGGAGTTACTCTACTTTTATTTTTTCATGTTTTCTCTGTCAGAATAATGCATCATACTGACTCGTTCTAAATTTTTATAGAAAACACAGTGCTTATCATTAGTACATTTTCTATAGCACTCGAGAATTGGATGTACTATCATTTGGAAAGAACACTGCTCGCCACAAATATATTTACTTTTTTTCCCCAGGAGAAATATAATATCATTTATAATATTTTTCTTCCCCCAAATGCATCTTATTTATTTGGACGTGATTATGCATACTGTGAAAAGTGAAAGAGTAGCAGAGGAAAAGAAAGGAAGTTGGTGAAGGAAATTAACTGACATTCACTGTCTAATATTAATATATCACAGGTTTATTTTGTACTGGGTTGCTACTTATATTAACTATATGCATCCTAATTAATATTGCGCATGTACTAACAGGTGACTAGAATTTTGCACTCCTACTTACTACACACCCACTCAGTTCCAAGCATTGGGCCATGCACTTTAAAGTGTATTATCTTATCCTGGGGCAGGACAGATGTGGTGGACCCTGTTATCTCTCATGTTTATAGGTTTGATATTTTCCTGCTGCCGAGGTGCAGGCTGGGTCTTATCCCAAAGCCCTGGCGCTTAATCAACCAGTGACATGGCTTCTGCCTAGGAGATTGTCATGTGCTTGCCAGAGATTACAGCACTCAATAAAAATTAGCTTCAAATAGTGTTATTGTGAAATCAAGACTGGGCCAAGGAGTAGTTGCTGCCAAGCCCAGAATTGCTGAGACTATTAATAAAATGGAAGCAAAAAAAAAAAAAAAAAGACTTTCCACTAATTATCAAGCTGTATCCTTTTTCTGTATTAATTAGGATTGTGGTGTGGGAATAGGGGTAGCCAAATTAACTGATGGAGCCAACCTATTGCCCAGATAATCTGACCACAAATTTGATATGCAATGGAGATGCCAATGGAGCTGAATTGCAAGATAATAACAATGTAATAAATCACTAGAAGTTCTAATAGAAATCTCTGCACTTAGAGCCCTACCTCATACCATGCACAAAGTACACTGTGAAAAGTTCCTTGAGCATATGTTAAATATATACAATTTTTATATGCCAATCCCACCTTAATAAGTGATTAAGCACAGGAAAAAATAAATACATATTGTAAGTTATATGAAGGTCCTTGGACAAGCACATGTAAGCAAGACACTAGACACTTGAAGGAAAAATAGCTAATTTCAGGATTTTATGCAGAAATGTAGCATTTTTTTAGATTCATAAGTTGTGTGATTTTTATTCATGGACATTCTTAGTGATTTGAGCAGCAAAATAGTAAAAAGAGAAAAAAAACATTTACATAGGAAAAAATACAGCTCCTGAAGTAGTACATGATTCTGGTCAATACTGTGAAGGAATAATGTGGAGAACACGTGTCTGAGCTGGAAGTTAAAATTTCAAGCACAGTGGAGCAACGATTGGACTAACTGCAGTTAGACAGGTGGGGTTGTACAGTCAGAGGGTCCTAATGTGTCATGCCGGGAGTGCTGAGGCCCAAGCAGGGCATCGCCTTCTCTGCAAGCTGATGAGCAGAAGGTGTCAGAGAGAAGAGTGTCCTTTGGGGAGAAGGGTAAGCTAACGGGGACCACAGGAGATGAAGCGATTGCTTCAGAGAAGATGCTATCAAGCTTCCTAGGGGATGTAGACCACAAAGTGTGCTCAGGAATCCGTGAAGAATCTCTAATTGCAGAAGAATTTGCAGATGTGCCCCATGTCCTGCTTCATCCATAAAACAGAGAGCAAGCATCAAAATCCTATCAAAAACAAACCCTGCCGGGCGTTAAATATTATCCCTCATAGTGAAAGCTGATTTCACTCAAGGATGCAACTATTGTAGCAAAATATATTGATATAAAGCAGGTTGAATATAAAAAATATCTATAGTGATGTCAATAGATACAAAGAAGATTGAACATAAAGAAATCTGTGAACATGTCAGTGGTATACTGTACATTTGATTAAAGCAATACATTTCCAGAAAACAAAACCAAAACTAAAGGAATAAGCAAAAATCACATATCTTCCATAATCAAGAAAAGATATAAATTTTTGGAAAATGTGAGCCTATTGTCTCGGCTGGATATCCAATCCAGGTCCCCTGCTTGAAAGACTGCTGTGCTCAAAACGCTGTTGCCAGCCCTGCAGAGTCCTGAGAGGCCGGAACCCAACCCAGAACTCTGAAGAGCTAGCTCTTTGCTGTGTGCTCAGGCATGGCTCTTCCTGGCCTCCTGGAGCCAGGAGTCCCCTGCTCCCCACTCCTGTTACACACCACTGCACAGGCCCCGAGCACCTGTTCATCTCCGCTGTACTCTTCACCACTCTATCCACAATGCCCTGCAGAGAATACTGCCACACACCACCAGCTGGCACCTTCAAAACTCATCACGTCCTTCAGCCCACCCCACCCCATCACTCTCAATCTTGCCACACTTGAGTCATTCCACTCTGGCAAAGGGCTGCACAACCTCTAGGTCAGTTAAATTTCTGGGGTAGCACACATGTCCTAATGTTTCATGGCACAGAGAGTTAGGAATAGACAGAGATAGAGACAGATACAGAGATAGAAAAAGAGTTGACAGAAATAGGGAGGGAAAGAGGAAGGAAGCATATAAGACAGACAGAGAGAACAGAGATGTAGATCTGAAGCCTTGGGTAGAAGATGTCAAGAAAAGATAACGTGCTTAGTAAAACAGGTGATACTTAGATCTAGACCAATCTAGCCCTGTTGAGTCTTGGTGGGTTAATGTTCTCAACACTTCACTCCTTGTCTCTGCCTCTGTACCCTTGGCTAAGTAGTGCTGTCATCTCTTCTTTGAATATGGGATACACCAACTGACAATTCAGGCTGCTGCACACGAGTTGCTTTGGTTGACAAAGCATTTATAACCGTGATACTCAATGTGCCTCTGTGTTTCTCCGGTGCAGGACACTCAGGTCCATGTGATGCCGCCTCTTGGGACTTCACCGGCATTTAAAATAGAGCAGTCAGCTGGCGAGCTCCATCTCCATCCTCCTTCCTCAACTGTCCCTTCTGTCTTCCTGAGGCTCTCACTCAGAGCCACCTGTGCTTTCTACTTGGGTCTTCTCAGCCATGCACAAGTCCTGGCTTCCAGGACCAGATTTTGTACCAACTCCAGCAGAAAACTGCCCACTCAAGTGGCTTAGACCACATGGAGATTGTCACCTGCTCCCTGCAGGGTGCCAGCCTTCTGTGGGAGTGGAAACATCAGGTACACAGCGTGGCCTTCATGGAGATAGCACGGGAAGCACAGGGTGGAGAGCTCCCTGTCGGGTGTTCTGGTGGGTACTTCTGGTCACCCTCAGGGCCAGCTGCTGCTCCTCCCTCATCCCTGTGGAGGCTCCTCATCATGTGTGCTGATGGTGGGCGGAGTAGATTGCTCAGGACAGAGAACACAAGAGGAGGATGGGGACCTTGAGTACTCTTCTCTGTAGAGTGCTCCACCTGCCCCTAAACAATTGCTTTTACCTTCTTTAAATATTGACTTTAAGAATTTCCAGCCCAACTCAGTGCTCTCATGAATTTACATAGTGCTTAATCGCTGGATGGTGTGGGACAGGGAACACTTTTCTCTCCACAGATAATCCCAAACAGGACCCACGTCACTGTCTGGAGATGGAATCTGTCCTGGAGGAGTCAGTGAACTTGCTGGGGCTTATTTTGGTCCGAGCCAGTTTCTCTGTTATGAACAGAATAATAACTCCCTCCTCCAGTTCTCAGTCTGGAATACATTAACAACACTGTTTTATTTACTTTTCAAGTTTTCATAATTCCCAGATAGCATGCCTTGGAACCATTTCTGATATTAAATAGATTAAAGATGCAATGCCTAATTTGAAAACTGTCACTCACGTGAGGTTTAATTACGCGTAAATTAAAACAAAAAGAAAAACTGCTTTCCCCTCTCATGGCAGTGATTCTCAACATTAGCAAACTTTTCAATTGTAGAAATGTTTACAAAGTCCCACGTCATAGTCAGGAGAGTCTAACTCTTCTAGAGTCTGACTCCGAGGGGCTCCAGCCCTCCCAGTGTGGCTGTGAGTCTTTGTTCCCACAAACCCTTGGCACCTGGCATGCAGGTCTGTTCAGAGGACACGGCCTGCTCATGTCTGCTCTGTCCCTGCCATTGAGCAGCATCCAAGTCCCTTTGCTTTGGGGTCTGTTATGGGTTAAAAATTGGTGGTCAATTTAACACCAGCTGAATTAAACTGGCATGCTGCTGAGTGTAGATGGCCCACCTGAAGGAAGTTGCCAGCGTAAAAGGAGACATGAAGAAGAGCAGGCATTGTGGGTTCTCCTAAGTGTTGCTGTTTAGAACCATTGATTCTCCTGAAGAATCTTGTCATGCTGGCTTCCCTGATATGAACTCAACCGTTATCATCAGAGGAGCTCGGGACCTTGTCGCTGAGAGTGGCTGCGGTTCACTTTGTGGGAGTTCTGCTCCTTACATTGAGCATTGCTTCCTGGCTCCATAAGAGAAGATGTGTGCTGTTTAATCTCCAGGAGAAGCTTGTCACACTGGCTTCCTGACGTGTGCTTGACTGTTCTCGTTGGAGGAGCTCGGAACCTCACTGTCACTGAGGATGGCTGTGGTATTTTCCAGGGCATCCCTGGTCCTTACTTTGAGTGTCACTTCTTGGTTCCAGTGTAGAACCCTCAACATACTGGCACAGACCCTTCACCCCACTGGCACCAACTTTCTAACTTCTCTCACTGACCTTTGGGCCGTCCCCACGCAGATCCGTAAAATGGACTTGCATGAGTCCTTGTTCTGGACTCTAGGCCTCTAGTCAAACTAGTGGGAGGCACTGTCATGGGCTCTAGGTTTTCAGCTGGACTTACGCAAGGTATTGCTGTGGGATCCAGGTCCTCGGCTGGATTTTCTATGTCTTTAGTGTTGTGAACAGATTTCCTGCACTCTTTTGTGTTTAACTCTGGGTCACCGTCATAAAATATTATTATAAATTCTGTGTCCTGTATGTAATTGTTCTCCTTGCAACCCCTGACTACAACAGGGTCTGTGAGCCCAAGGACGGACACTAGCAGAAGCCTGGAGGATCCAGAAGGGGATGGTGCTTTCCTTCATCCCCTTTCTGTCACATGGCACTACGTCTGGGACCCTCAGTGTCTCTTGTCAATTCATTTCCCACTGGTTTGTTTTATGTTTTCATTCTGAGACTCAGGCTCTCTGGCTTTCATAATATTACTTCCCTTCACCTCTATCTGAGGGTCAGGGCAGCCTGTGTGGTATGTTAATCTCCAGGTAGGCCTTCAGGCCCTCCATTAGCTATGGAATAAATATCCTGAACTAAATTGCCTCTGCTTAAAATACCTGTGATTTCCACTAACCTGTCTACTATATAATGAGATAATTTACCACCACAAGGGTTTATTGGATATCTACATTTTTCCAATAATGAGAAAATTCCTTATTGCTCTGGGATGAGATATTTCTCAATGAGGGCAAGATTTCCTAGCTGGCCACATCACATCCCTAGTGCAGCACTTTCTTCCCTGGTCAGCTGACACCTGCCAGTAGGCAGTACACCTATGAGGTGGTGTCAGTTTCTAAAACAGACATGGACCATCGCTGTAACACCAAGCAGACAACTCTGGCCACAGCATCTCTCCAACATTTCAAGCATTTTCAGGAGTATTCTGGTCCCAGGCTTTGTGTCCCCTTGTTTTGTGGGGCTAAATTTCAGGATTTTATTTCTCAGGTGGCTTCCAGTGAGAGGCAAATATTCTTAGGTCAGGGTGAAGCACTCTCAGCCCAAGTGAGCTCTCCTCAGACGACTTCCTCCGAGTCCCTGGACTCTGAAACTTCCAATCTTACATGTTCTCTAGTTTCCCAGCATCTGGAGGGACAATCCAGCGACCTACTCTGGTGTATGGAACCAGTCACACACTACAGGTAGGCACTACCTGGTCACACTGCTACCATGTTCCAAATTAAGATCACCAGTATGCTGACCCAGTAAACATCTCACAATACCAACAGTGAAAACTACCGAGCCACACCCAGGGACTTAACTCTGATGGCCATGGAAAAGAACACATCAGACTCTGCAGGAATGTGGCTGACGAGCTTCAGAATTCTTCCCTGAAATTCAGCACCATGTTTGTTGACTCACAAATAGGATTTCTGAGATGTAACTCATTCCCCCCACACAAACCGATCATTTAATGTGCATAGGTCATATTTTCTATGTCTAGAGAGTGATGGAAATAACACCTCCATCAATTTTTGAACACTTTCATTACCCCTCAAAGAAACAGGTGCATATTAGCAGTTGCTCTTGGTTTTCTTCCTGGAAAACCATTCATTTACTTTCTTTCTTTATAGACTTACTTATTCTTCGTATTTTCTAACAGTGAAAATAAGCAATATGTGATCTTTTGTGACAGTAACAGAAGACCTGACCTTCTGAGATGGAGACTTGAGGCTTCCACACTGGGTTTTCTGACTGTACCACACTTCGTGGTCATCTGAACATGTCCACCCATCCCTCCTTCTGTTGCAGATGCTGGGACTCACTTCTCGCTTTGAAGACTTTTCCCACGTCCTCTGTTTTCCTGCCTGCTTTCCACACAGAAGTTCCCTCTGTTACACCTCTTATCTAATACCCTTTTGGTTCCTGTGCCATGAAAACTCAAACTGACACACCAATGCTCATTCTAGGGAGAGATTATTAAATACACCTGATGCTAGTACATGTCTGCCCCAAACTTGCCAAATCTTTTCGGTCCGTTTGAAGTTAATTATTTTTTCTAGGTATCAGGTTTATTATGGCCAGTGATACTTAATGCGGAGTTCTGAGTAGGTTGCACCACTCCTTCTTCAATGTGCCGCTACAGCTCACGGCAGAGCATCCAGGGGAGACAATTTGCATTTAGATGTAGTGTCCCTGGTCCTAATGGTGCCATTATTTCATTTGAAAAATACTTAATCTCTTGCGTTGTATTTCACATTGCTTAGCCTGGTGAACCCTCTCCCACTAGCCACACCGACAGATTAACAGGCTTTGTGTATAATTGGTCACTATTGAATCACCTGTGCACTTATTCTATCTTTGGAAACAGGCCTGGTAGCTACTTTGTACTGCCTTCTTGCAAACAATCCATCCTTTATAATTACCATTGATTTCAAGTGTGACAAGTATTTAATTCTGTCAAATGGCAAGGCTTGCCAAACGCATAAAAATGAATTTCCCTCTAATTGCTGGTTTTGATAATCCTGACTTCATTCTCTGTTCTTCAGTGGTACAGCATTGTCAGTAGTACTTTAATAAGATCAAAGAATTAAAGATATTAAAGAAAAATGAGCAAAGTTCAAAGAACTAACTGGGATGAGTGTTGGGTTCATAGAAAGCTTCAAGTTAGATTTGCATTGCTTAATTCTGAAAAGAATTATTAATTTTAGGCCTTTGACTTCTGACAGTGGAAATCTCATGCAATAATGCTTTGGTGAGCAACTTAACTTTAGTTCCCATCCAGGAACGTGAAATGGAAACTCTGGGATTTGATTTGCTGCATGCTAAGAGCTTATGTTGCATATTTAAAACTAAGGGGCCCATGGTGGCATCTGGCTATTCCTGCTAGCTGGAGGGGTCCTTCTGTTCCTAACCCAGGCCTGCATAGCTCAGATGTGGTTTGCGAGGGGAGAGGGTGCGACGTCGTCCAGCAGGGGGCACTGCACTGCTATGAATGTACCCGCAAACTTCTACTCCACTGTCCCTCCAGCTCAAAAGAAAACATTCATTTATTCCTCAGAGAATGTTAGAAACATTTCCTTTGGAAAACATTTGAAAATGAAGCCAATGTTCCTCTTTAGAAAACAATACCGGCTGGTAAGATATTTTGTTTGGAAAAATATCATCTTTCAGTAAGTGAGAGGTAGAAAATGCTTTATTTGGCAGTATCTGAATTAAACCACACTAAAGCCTTAAAATGCTTTTTCATATATGGGTGCTAATGGATGTTTTATTGAATGTTCAGATCTAGAAAGAATATACTTTTTAAACACATGAAGGCAAAACCAGCACTTTCTAGTTAACTCTTCAGCTATCACTCCCCGTATCATCTTTAAAAAATACTTTATTAGTATATTTTTGTAGTATATAGTGATTACACTTGTCATGGGGAGTTGGCCCCTTGTATATAACACATCTTATTTCTTTTTATATTCCCTTTCCGTCACCCTCCTTCTCCTCCATCTCTTGGTTCCTTTCTCATTTTTAAAAGATCTATCTCCCTGTTTCCTGATATCTAGTTTTTATTTTGCTCTTTAACTTCTTTGTAAAGAGAAACCATGTGTAGCCAGGGATTTAGCTCAGTGGTGTAAGTACCTTCCTGGCAAGGATGGGGTTGTGAGTTTGATCCCAGGTACAAAAAGAGAGAGAGAGGGAGAGAGAGAGAGAGAGAGGGAGGGAAATCATGTGATATTTATGCTTGTGTGTCTGATTTATTTCACTTAATATTATAGTCTCAAGGTCTATCTATTTTCCTACAAATGATTCATTTCTCCTTCTTTACCTAGTCCCAGTTACCAAGTTATACCCTTGTTTCATCCGGAATGCTGACTTATACTATGGCTGTTTTGCTCAGGAACTCATTTGGACTTGGTCTCTGTCATTCCTATGACAAAGGCACTGCTCTTTAGGCCAAGTGCGGATCACAGAATATATTGATTTCTAATAGACACCACAAACGAACCTGTAAGTAAGGGTTGAGGTTGGTGTCAGGAGTCTCCATCCAGGGCCAGGTCTCTAGGAGATGCGTCCACGAGCAGGAGCTCAACAGGTCCTTCTGAACTTGCTGGCCACAAAGACTGAGTGGTCTCCCTCAACCCACCCTGGAAGTGTGGTGTCCAGGTCCAACCTGCAAAGTCAGTGGGAAAACAGTTACTTCCTGTCTCCCCCAGCCTCGTCCTGTGTTGATTCCTTCCTGGTTTGTGGACAGGCACCTCTTGGTTGCATCCTGCCATGAGGGAGAAAGCAAGCTCTGGCTTCTTTCTTTTCTTAGTAGGACATTAATCCCAACATGGAAGTTACCCCCAGGACCACGTCTGAATCCATTGCTTCTCAGAGCACCACCTCCTCATGTCACCCCTCTGGGTGTCAGGATTTCAACTGTGAAGTCAGAAGGGACACAGACATGCAGTGTGTGGCAGCACAGGCAGTGCGTGGCTTATTGCATACATCTGCACTTCTGTGTGTGTGTGTATCAGAAATATATATGACACATGCCAACATCGAAACTGTTTTAAATGAGTTAAAGATTTCAGATGTTCACATTTTAAAACTCCAACACTACTCTTAACAGATGTCAAAATAATCCTGTAGAGAGTGTATATAATGTGTTCTCATCACAAGGCAATGGCATGGCCTATGAGAATATTTACTCACAGCTTGCTGCGTTTTGTTTTGCTCAGTAAAGGGGCATGAGTTTTCAAGTTGCTGGGTGTCCTGTGTTCATCTGTCCCCTGCCCTTTCGAGAGGTTCTGTGATGGGTGCATAGCTACAGCTGCAGATCACACCCATGGTCTTCAGCCCAGCTCGCCTTTCCATGCTGGGTCCCAGGGAACCCACAGGAGCCTTCATCCCACACCGCTCTGGGAAGGGCCTGCTGGGTGCTTTCTTCTCAGTGATGACCAACTCAGCTTTGTGACTAGAGAGGGCTGGATTCTCTCCTACCAACATGACAGACATTTAAACTTTAAGAAAAGCAATGCTCTCCATCTGAAAAATTACCAGCTTATTAAAATGTGAACTTCTTCATAGGATTGTTGGGATATTCTACATGACACAGTTAGCACTGTATAATTAGCACAGTAAAACAGGAATGTTAGGTAAACTAAACAAATGGTACAAGTGACAAAACTCACAGCTGTCTCAGTGACTATGCAGTGAAATTCACAGGCTAGAGGACTGATATTTGTAATGCACGCCCATGGTGGCATCGAGGATGTGAGAGATATTCGTGGCTTAAATTCTTTGAGCAAAATGTTAACCATAGATTTTGTACCACATTTTTAGAAAGTGTTAGCCGCCTCAAAACAATAGTGATAGTTACCCAGTCAAAATGTATACAATGTCTTATGCACACAATTATCTTAATATAAAAATCAGTTTGGGTGGGCTTATCCTGGAATTTTTTAAATTAACAAATGTTTTAATAAGTTAATTTTCTGA
Source organism: Dasyprocta punctata (assembly GCA_004363535.1). NCBI lineage: Eukaryota > Metazoa > Chordata > Mammalia > Rodentia > Dasyproctidae > Dasyprocta > Dasyprocta punctata. Next base: position 19,288 of record RJWM01001738.1, read on the forward strand.
GTGAGTTTCAGCATCGAGATTGGAAGAAAATAAACTTCCATGGTGCTAACATGTGCTCTTATTCCAAAGAGCAAGGTCAGTAAACTTGTATGAATGGGAAAATTCAAAGTCTTCCGGATTCATGGGAGGACTGTGTAGGAATATGGTGGAATCCATGACTATCTGGATTGTTTACAAATGTCTGGAATGTTCTCCATGGAAACAGACCCAAGTAGCAGGAGGATGAGATGATAGATGATGGTGGCCTCTGTTGAGCTCACCCCAAGAGCAAAGTACTGCCTGTGTACATTTGTCCTCCAGTATGATGCAAGACTAAGGGCCAAGAATCCGTTCCCCCGGGTGGGTTTGTAATGAAGTTTTTAATGGAACACAACTGCGTCATTTTGTTTATCAAGTGTGGTTGGCTGCTCTCCGACCTTAGCAGAGTTGTGTGGCTGCGAGGTCTGGTGCATTTGCTGTCTGCATTTTTGCAGAAGCATCTGCCAACCCCTGCAGCGAACCACCCGTGCCGGCGCACCAAGAGGAAGCTGCCCTCTCCACCACGTCCTGTGCCAGCGCCGAGGAGGACTTCGACACTGGGGAGGGCGGGAGAGAGGGTTTCCTTGGGTAGGCCCTCCCAGGCTCTGTTCCCTTGTTCCCATCAGCAGGTGCGGCATTCAAGAGAACCAGTCTGAGACTCTGGCATCCACTGACCGGAGTTTGTGAGAACCAAGAACAGGCGTCCAGTTCCAGCTCGGACAAAGTCAGTAGTGAAAGATTGTGCTTGAGGCTGCCCACCTGGGGACAGATTAGAGGGCAGAGAGGGCTGCATGGGGCGAGCTGCTCACTGGTGAGAAGGAGCCAGCCCAGGACAGGGCACGGAGGACTCCACCTGCAGCCCTGTCCTGGAGCAAGAGATCCAGGGAAGCATGAGTTGACTAGGAGGAACCTGGCGCAGACAGAAGGGGTGAGTCTAGAGAGAAGCAGGCCCATGCCAAGGAGGCAGAGTGGGGACACTGGCTGCAGCATCAGGGAAGGTCAGCAACCTCATGGACGGAAGAAATGACGCCCTCAGACAGCAGCTCCAGGTGCGCAGTGCAGCTGGCCCAGCCTGAGAAACACTGCTTTTTTTTTTTTTTCCTGTGACCCTCTACCTGGTCTGACTCATAAAGGTGAGAGCAGAACTTAACCAGTGAGCGAAACGAGAAGAGCAGATGAGACCTCCCGGGAGGGTGGCTGCCTCCCTCTGTCACTGGGCTCTCATCCTTGAAGCGGACCCTGGGAGACATGTTCGATGACAGAAGACTGAAAGACAGGTGTTCTTCCTTATTCTGCACCTGATATTGGAACTAAGACTTTTTCCCACAACTGAAAAGGAACAGAGAAGCCATGTGACTCAGCAGGCGTTTTCCCCTGGATGAGTACGAACCAGTCCTGGCTGCAGACACCTGGAAGGACGGTGACCGTGGATGCTGGTGAAGGCGGGAGCTCCTGCTGTAGGCTGCGTCCTCTGAACCACTCGGTACACACAGGGTAAAACCCACCACGCGTGGGAATCTGCCTAGTGACTGCGGAGCCACGGCGTGGGCTGGTGAAGCCAAGTGAGGGAGGAAACACCACACCCAGGTTTCAGCGTGTTGAGTCACTCAACATAGTTTTACCCACACACTGAAGGCTTTGCACACAATTCCAGGTACATCCCGAATCCAAGTGTGGACAGAGCGATGAAATACGGAGGAGCACTTGCTGTTCCTGCTTACTGACAGCGTCAGGGTGGATTTCATCATTCCCCGAGGTGGCGAAAAGCAAGAGCATTTCACCAGTCTACTCTTTTGGGAGTGAAGGGGAACTGCAAAGTGTCTAGCACAGGGTTACGAAGGCAGATCCACCTACACGATAGTCACACAGACGTCCCCGCAATTCACCGACCCCACAGAGCACTTGGTAATGTCGGCATCTATTTCTGCTCAGGAAACTAAAGACACAGTGTGAGACTTGGAGCTCAGCTGGAAGAAGAGCCCCATCAGTGGGGAGATGGAGCTGCAGAGCTCATGGAAGGAGAGGAGGGACATGCCCTGTACCAGCAAGGACACACCCTGTACCTGCTGCTTGATTTTCAAGAAGCGCCAGCTCTCATCCTTACATCGGCATAAGGTCTATTATTTCATGCAATATATAAGAAGTAGGCCACCCAACAACCTGTTTGCTACTTGGAAGAGAATTAATTTGGTGGCCATCGTGAGATGATTTTTAGGCAATAAATAATAGAAGTTAAAAAGAACAGCAGGAGCAATCCTGATGGCTTAAGTTCCCCAGGTACATTAGCAATGCAATGATAAAAAGAACGGGAGGAGTAGTGTGAGGTTCAAATCTGGAGGCTGACCAGATAAGCAAGGCAGCTGTGCGAGACGGGGAATGATGAGGAGCTTAGCAAAACTTCCTTGCGTAACTCGCAGTAGGAACAAAACACACACACACAGTGTCGTGCACAAATACAGTGAGTGCTTAAATATTGTTTTAAAGTTATAGTGAAATGCACACTTCCATGACCCCTTCTCAGAGCACTCCCGCAAGCTTTAAACAAGCTCATCCCATCAGTCTTCTACTTTCTGAAGCAGTTCTGGAAGTCCTCTTTCAAGAGTGTCTTCAGTTGCACTGTCTTGCCTGCCCTGCTGTCTTGAATCTATTCAAAGCATTTGCTTATTATGAGTTCTTTTTTTTTTTTTTTCCAGTACCAGGAATCCAACTCAGGACCTTGTGCTTGCCAGGCAGGCACAGTGCCACTGAGCTACATTCCCAACCCCTTCATGGCCATTTTGACTTAGGAAAAGTCGGAAATCACACTGCCAGATCCAGGGAATAAGGTGGGTGAGGACACCCCGCAATGACTCTATGATTCTGCCTTTTTATTGGATGATACTCAGCAGCAGCTTTCACAGTGTTTTTGATCCTCCCTCAGAGAGACCCTCAGGAAAGAGGACTTACAGAACTGCTTCAGGAAGTGACAAGAGCAACGAGACAGGCGTGTGCGAAGCCACAGGTAATATTTTGAGGGGATTCGTGGTGGGTGTGAGGACAGTTAGCGAGGTGTGGGCAGCGCAGGGCACGACCTGGATGGGTCGTGTAATACAGATAACCGCGTGTTGCTCACGACAGGATGCACTGGGGGAGGCTGCCCTGGGCGAGACCTTTGTGTGCTTGTGCCACGCGCCCATAGATCCTCTGGGCCTTGGCTCACCGCGGAAACAAAGGCTCAGACCCTGGTTGTAGCAATCAGAGAAAATCAGTGTACCCCTATAAAGACGGGCAAAGCCAAGGCAGCATGCTGAAAAGCTCAGCTCCCAGGATTCTCCCCGCCACACAGCCTGGTGTTGGGCAGTCCCCACTTCTGCCGTGGTGTTCGTCAACGCCTGATTCACATTACTCTCCTCCTCTGAGTTCCTCCTTCTGGCTCAGGGAAGAACTGCCTTCTTCTTCATCTCCCACTCAGGGGGTCTTCGGCTTTGAGTCAGCCCCACCTCTGCAGTCTTCACCGGGGTGTAGGGCAAGAACCCAAGAAATGGGGAGTCATGCTGCTGGGGGTCCACGATCCCCACTCTGATGGGACAGTATGTAGCTTCCGGCTGTGTCCTAGCAGCTTCTCAGGGTCATTTCTCTTTTCTAATAGCCCTTCATGTTTTTATACTGAAACTCAGCGGGGTTCGTGTTAGGGAAGAATCCAAAGCAAGGAATCATTTCTGTGTTTGGGGGTTGGGACCAGGACCCGATGAGGTGCTGTTCAGAGCCCACCGAGGGCTGGGCAGGACCCCTCCCTTCCCATTCCAGGAGCCAGGCTGTCTTTCCCAGAGATAATTTCCGGAACCGAAATTCTGTCAGGATGAGCCATGATCCTCCCTTGCTCTATTCAACACACTCTGCTCACTTACAGTTCTGTAGATGAAACACTGCATATTCATTCAGCATCACTAAGAGTCCCAACCAGCATTATACACTTAGCGGTGTGCTTGTTTTAATCTAACAAACACCTCTCTCCATTATAACCAGTTGCCTGGAATTTGACCATGCACACTTAGAGTTTGTGCCAAAATTCTAAGAACATCACTCCCAAATATTATTTTAAATGACCATATGCTTTCATATTTCAAAGGCTGCTCATTGTAATAAATACAAAAATAGTACAAGCCACAGTGTAGCTACCGCTGAACGCCAGTCTACAATACAGTCAGAGTCTGGAGAGAGGGATACAGATGATGATGGTTTCCAGGAAGAAGAAAAAGAAAGTAACTTTGTGTCCTAGAAAGGAGACTAGCGGGCTAACTACACACCTTTGAGCTTGCAGAGCTGGGGATCACATCATATTGCACAAACACACAGAGACGCGCACATAATGGACAGTTCCATGATGAGTGAGTGTTGGGAAAAGTTCTCTCTAACCTAATAGCACCTCTTTCTCTTGATGTAAATCTTTAGGATGCAAGTCAACTTCACTGTTAATTATTGGGGTTTTCACATTATTCACTATTTGCATCATCATGCATTAAACCATAGGGTTCTCACTCTTCTCACAAGATACTCACATGCATGTGTGCGTGTGTGTGTAGAAATCCCAAATCTTCTCTTTCTCCCTGCTGCACCTGGGCAGTGCGTACCCTGGGACACATCCCATGTAGCTGGGTGTGACTTCCGGTCTTAAACCAGTCCACCCTGTGTCAGGGTGTCCACGGCAGGACAAGCCATTTCATAAAAGCTGCCAGGCATCAAACGCTAACATGATTTCTCTACTCTTTCCCCACCCTAAGTGAAAATCCCCATTTCCCTTCCCAGTCCTCTGCAGGGTTGACCTGCAGGGTGAAGCGTCTGCAGAATCCCTGCTTCCTCAGTTCCTCCGCTCCTGTCTCTCCCGCTGTGCCCTGGCCCGGACGCCCCTCACAATCCCACATCTCCTCCGGGGTGCTTGCACAGCACCTGCCTCACCATCTCCTTCTTCATGAATTTTTCTTAGTTCTTAGAGATGTAAGTCTGTGCCAAGGGAGCTGCAGAGGGAAGATAACTTAAATAGCATCCTCTTATAACTGTCACCTGTCACCTTTAATCTTATAGAAATATAAATCAAATATGAGAGAGTTATGCATAATCCATACTGCAATGCAAAATCATGTTTAAGATATTTAATAAATGTCAATTTTAGATACTAGAATTTTTAAGCAGGCAAACAAAAACCTGGTATTTCTATAAATGATAGTCTTAAGTCTTTCAAGTAAGTATTTTATAGGCAATAGATAAAATGGCATAGTATTTGGGAACGAAGTAAACCAAAAACATGAATATAACTCTCTTTCAAATAAAAATTGGGAGGACCACCCTACATATGAAAAGGTATCATAAAGGGCGGGCATAGGATCTTTGGTGTAACTTCAAGACTTTTGAAAATGATTAAATGAAATCACAGCAAATCACTGCAATTTCATTAGATGCAGCAATTTTGAGAAGAACTTCCTTTTAGGAATGCATATTGTTGTCATGTTATGTCTCTGCAATCAATCTGTGGATTCCCCAGATCTAATTTTCCGTGGTCATTCAGTCATGTGAAAGAGATGTTCCCCAATACATTGAAAGCAGGAGGCAAAACGACTTGCTAATGGCTTGCTCAGAGTGTGTGTCCATTAGTTCTGCAATGAATGACCCACAGAATTCAAAAGGAAGGAGAAAATCAATGTCTGACTCCTGGAGAGACCACAGATGTCCACTCCTGTCTGTCAGTTACCAGTGAAATGACCAGGACTCTGATGCCGGGGAAGGCGAGTGAACACGACAAGCAGGTGCTGGTGGGAGGGATGACCGAGCAAGGACCTAGCTGTACTAGAACCGCGTGGGAAGGTGCCTGCTGAGGTCCCCAGCTGCTCTCCCACAGCAGATTGTGTGCTGGACTGTGATGTCCCAAAGCATGGCCAGCACAGACTCGCCTGCAGACGCAGAGAGCTGGGGAAACCCGCATGGAGGACTCCCGCGCGTGCAAAGTGCTCATCCCCGGCCGCACTGTGCATCCTCCCACGGCACCACCAACAATGAGGAGGGTTTAGGAAGCATGACAGACCCAGCGGGCCATCCCTGTTCACCTGCTATCAGAGTGGAAAGGGAGCCCACGCGTTCCAGTGTAGTTGCGTCCTACTTCACTCTAAGTACAGTGGACTTACAGTGTTCACGGAAGGCCGTGGTCAGATGCAAACTGTCCCCCAAAGGCTCGTTGTGTTGAAGGTTTGGCTGACGACGGGCGCTGGGGAAATGGCTGGATCAGGAGAGCGCTGACTTTGGTACTGTATCCACGCACTCCTGAGATGGGGACTCGAAGGTGTGATTGGGCAGTAACAGAGGCAGGTGGACAGGGGTAGTGGAAGGGAGTGTGTCATGTGGCCCTGACCTGGAGACCAGCTGGATCTGCTCCACAACCTTTTCTTCTCTGATGCTCTCTCTCCCTGTGCTTCCTGCTCGCTGTGAGGACAGCTTTCCTCCACCACCCCCTTCCGCTGGCTGTCTCTGCCTCACCACAGGCCTAAAGGATTTGGGACCAGCTGGGAGCTGTGGCATCGTGAAGTTTTCATCATTTCATTTGCTTGTGTCAGGTATGATGTCACAACAACGGAAAGCTAACTCATGTACCAACTGTCACATGGCACATAGGGCAGCACGGCTGTGTACAAGGCTCAGGCGACCAGAGGAACAACCTTCCTCTTCCCTCAGTGAGTGACGGCATGTTCCCCTAGGCAGCAGCTGGACAGGAAAGCAATGTGACCCACGAGGCTCACCGAAGGGACACGGTGAGCCCAGGGAGACACGTCAGTGCAGTCTGGAGGGAATGCACAGGGAAAGGATTAAGTAGGAAAGGGTTCGAGAAGCTCCCCAGCAGGGTGACATGTGAAAAGGGAACCACATTTTCAGTCAAGTATCTCCACAGACCAACAGTGTTCATAAATATCTAAATGAATAAAATGACCAGTCCCCCATGTCATGACATTTCACACACACACAAACACACACACACGTAGGCACAAACACATCCATTGCACTCTGCCTTAGACACTGACTTTGCAATAACAGAGCTGTTGTGGTTGACACATTGTGTCAACCTCAGTAGTTTAAAAGTTTAACTAAGAGACTCAGCAGGGAGTCAGTATCCTTACTTTGTAAATATCCTCAGCCTCTGTAAGAGGAGGATACAGTGGTGGTGTGAGTGCCACACCCACCCTGGCGGGGGCCTGTGTACAATATAAGGGAGGAAAAGAGGCTTGTTCTCTCCTCCTCTTTTGCTCTGGCTGCTTGTGCTGGCTGCTGCCTTAAATGGTTGCCCTAGTGCCACGCCACCCTGCCTTGGAGCCAGTTGATTATGGACAGAAACCTCCACAAACTGTAAGCTAAATAAACCTTTCCTTCCTTCATTTTTAGTGTTAGGTATTTTTCTCAGCAATGAGAGAAAAGGAACTGAGACAAGAGCCCTTTCTGGAAGGATTCTACAGAAAATAGCTGAAATGTGGTTGTTTAAAGAGCACCAAATGTGTCTCTGGGTGTGTAAAAGAAGTTTTCATTTTTAATAGGGAAGAAGACACACACACTTTCCAACACACTCTGGCACTGCTCATGCTTGTTTTCAAGTGCACTGCATTCTAGCCCTGCCTGATGCTGCTATTCTGTTTTATTTTACTTTGTTTTATTTTTAGCCCAGGAACAGCATGGCCAGTGGGTCTGGTCTGCAAAGATACACACCTGGCTGGAACTGCTAGGACTTCAAGACCTGGCTCGAAAACTGGAATTAAGGAGCATTGTGGAGGATGAAAGATTAGGTACAAAGGACTCAGTGTCAAATGACAACTCAGGTTTTTCCAAAAAACTGAAGGGATTGTTTCTAGGAACAGACTCCTGACAAGAGAAATTAGAACTATATTAAAAAAAAAAACAGAATGATGAGATTCCAGTCAGAATATAATATGAATTTATTGCATGAAAATTTTAGGATGAAACTAAAACAGCAGCATGCAGCCTGGAGAGAGTCCATTACCAAAATTGAGAAGCAGAACTGATTTCTGGGATGATAAGGCCCAGGCAGTGGCAGTGTGGAGAGAGGTACATCCACTGTAATTTTACAAATGACATCTAATTTCCTATATTATTTCTTACTGCTTCTAAAATCTAGAAAAGTGAAAAGACCTGGAGACTGTCTTTCTGACATTTTTTGAAGTCCACATTGTGCAATTTTTTTTACCAGCAAATGGCTGGTTAATTTACCAGCACTCACATGGGAATGTTTACCGATATCCAGATGTATGATATGCCAGGCCCAGGTAACTGGTGGGCACTGCATTTGCACGTGACCCTCGTCATCCAGTTGGGTGACAGTCAGTCTGTGTGCGATTTCATTAGCTCCTTTTAGCCATCTGCTATTTGTCTTAACGCTAAAGGAACAATCTCTGTAAAAATTAGATAAACTTTTTACTTTCTGTTAAAGTAAAAGAGGTAATTATTAGAAAAATAAAAGTCACACTTACAGTATGAAACGAAGTTTGACTGAGTGAAAGAATGTGTGACTTGGAAAACCAACACTAAATTTGAAATTCAAGAAGGTATCTCATTTATAATCCAGAAAGTTGAAATATTTACATCTAATGATAAATTTTCTTTGCTTTGGTTTGCTTTCTTTGTCTCTCCTTTCTACTCCTTTTATAAAAAATGACAATGACTAAAGAGTACATTTTTCAAAATGCAATGAGAAAGAAATGTTTTCAATCATGCTGTTTTGAAGTTTGGTCAATAAAAGTAATATTATTATTTACGTGGAGTTCATTTAGCATTAAACCTTCAAATTATACCAGAAATCTATTCTTTTGCAGGGAATGAGTCATTTTACTTGAACTGAGTGACAGTTAATAGGATAATAGTAATAAAGAGAAGTAGGAATCGTAAGGCATAGAAAACAGGGAATAGGAATTGCAGAGCACAACCACCGTGGCAGATAGCAAGGTAAAAATCATGTCGTCTGTGAAACTAAAAATCCAGTAATGTCTTTTATTTCCCTGCTGAGCTGACATTGCATGGAAAAACAATGTTTACGTATTTTTCCATCTGGATCATTAATCTTCACAAGACATTAGCATATGGAGACCCAGAGATGAATTACCATTAGCTCCACCAAGAATCTCATATAATCAAGGAGAATTCAGAAGGAACGTTCACGGTTTAAACACGCTCTGACCTTTGACCTTACCCTCAGAAAGCTGTGAATGAGCCTTGAATTAGACAAAATTAATTTTTAGATTAGAGGGAGACATGTGTACAGCAACCTAGGCTGAAAGAGAGAATCAAAGGTCTTAGTTTTTTTATTTAAAAGAGAAAAAACATAGAAAAGAAAAAAAAAAAGCACAAGAGCCAAACAAACAACAACAACATCTTGCTTGTCTCTTTTTCTTTTTTATTGTTGTTTTTCAAAATAAAATTCATTCAGACTCTACCCAGCCAGGAGAATAAAAGTAACATCTTCATCATAAATAGACACTGTTGACTTTATGTCTTCACCTTTAACAGTAGCAGGAACGAAGAGTAAGAGAATCCACTCTCAGGGGCTTGTGACAAATTTAACAGGACAGGAAGTCGCTGAGAAGCAAACTGATTTACGTCAACATTGTGTGCTACATTGGAAATTGGCTATACAAGTTAAGCTACTCATTTCCCCCCTAAAGTTTAGGAGACACGAGTTTGTTAATGGTAACAGTATGAAAAGAAATAGTTCTTTTCATTTGCTCCCCAATGCCATCAAAGCAGTAATAAGATGATTCATTGTCAGAGCATCAACGGAGAAAGACGATGAGGCGGTAGGGGAGAAACAGCATGGTTCAAGGAGTCGCTGAACTGGCAAAGGGGAGCTGGGTCCCTTGGCCGGGAGTACAGGCGCCCCTCACACAGCAGCGCCCCCTCGAGCCTGCTCCAACTTTAGCGCTGCAAGTTGGGGAACAGGCAGGTTGGTGTAAGATGTTTGGTCCCCAGGAAAGAGGCCTTGAGAAAGGCGCCTGGGCAAATAGCTCACTGAATGTTTCCCACTGTACCTGAACTGTAATTTGCTGCACTGGCATCAAAGCTGCTGTCTCCAGAGAAGTTTTTTAAAAGTGTCTCCTAGGCTGATGAGCTGAGTGCTGATGCTGAAGAACTTTCTCCGAGTCAGTGTTTCTCACAGTGCGGTCCCGGGAACTTCACGAGTCAGCAGGGAGCTGATTGGAAAGAATGGCCCTTGGTGCCGGTGCCACAGTAACCAGGCCTCTGAGGACTCTGACACATACTGAGGTCTGGGAATTTCTGTCCCGGTGAAGGGCACGGGATTTTCCCAGGCGGGTGCCAGCGAACAAACTGAGATGGGAATGGAAAGGAGAAAGAGTGAGCTGAACCACAGCTCAGGGAAGAATCGTTAGTTCTGTGCCAGCCGCACCAGGGGGAAACACTCTCTGCTCTCTCCCCGCCTCCTGAGAGACGCAGGAGCCATTTTTAGTGGTACTAATCATGGGTAAATTATATGCAGGAAGCCCATGAACACTTAGGCCTCACGAAGTGCATTTTCCAGATAATAGAACTGGAATAGAATATCTCCGAATCAATGAGAGAAAGAAGAATTTAAGAAGATGACTTTGAAAGAACTTGGAAAGTTAAAGTAAAAATCAAAAAGGAAGTTCTGTTATTCTTTGGCTTTCTCAAAATATATTTTAAAAAATCTCAAAATACAAAGAAAAGGAATACAGCAAGGGCCTGCTTTGCAAACGTAAGAAATAACCACCTCCTTCACCAAAGGTGAAATGCCTTGAGGAGTCGTGAGCCTATTTCCCAGATGGGTGACGTGCCGTAGTCCGTGAGAGCAGGAGCCACCAAACTCAAAGGGGACAGGCAGGACCCAAGCGGGGTGAGCTGGCTTGCTGGTGGTGACCTCAGATGGTGGTCATCTGCCACCTGGCTTAACGATCTACCAGCTGAGTGTGCGGGCTGAGTGTTGAGAGGCTTTTTATTTTTCAGGAGACACTGTCCATTAATGCGTTATGTAAAATTTCTGGAATTTCAAATATCGTAACTCTTTCCAAAAATTTTATTACATTATTCTGTCTCAATTGCACACTGTCAGGTTCAGATGAATACCGCCTGATTGAAAATTATTCACACAGCATCACTGAGATCAATGGGGTGCTTACAAAAATGCCACTGGGGTACTGAGATCGCATGGAGCAGGGATTCATGGGGGCCGTAGGGTCTCCTGTGATGATGCGGTGATTCTGTCCTGAGCCTCATCTCTTTCCCTGGCTGGATGCTGAGGGGGTTCCGCTTCAGGAAGTCATTCCTGGACCCTGACCCCTTCCTTTGCTCTCTGTTGTTGTCTTGGTCCTTGTCCTCTGGACTCAGTGAATGGGGACAAAGAGAGTGGACTGAACTGCCTCACTTGTACCAGCCGAGCTCCTGATACACATCCTGGTTTCTCCCACGTTGTGACGCTGACATTTAAACACGTGGCCTCCAAGTCACTGAGTGGAGGGTGACATCACAGGCCGACCGCCTCACAGAGACCTTAAGACCAGACTTAGAGGAAAATGGCACCAGTTTGCTCCTGCGCCCCTAACTAAAACATCGCATATGGTATCCCCCAAACTGGGAAGAGGGGCTGAAATTGTAGCCACACCGTGTGCTTCCGGGAAACAGTTTCTTTCATAAGCAGAAAGACCACAGATAGTTAAGGTGCTGTGCTGTGTCTTGACTGTTTGTCTCTGCCCTTCAATATGGATGAAAAATCAATGTCTGCAAGGTACAGACCCTGTCCTCGGGGGCTCGGCCATCTACACAACTGAGTCTGATAACAACTGACACCTAACTGGGCGCGGGGGAGCATCCACTCCTGTAGCTGGAAAGGAAAGGAGCAGCCACGGCTGTCCTGCTGGGAAACAAGATGGTCCCGCACAGCAACAGCGCTGCAGCCTAACAGGGTCCTGGGCCCAGGTCATCCCCAAGGTTACACCCTTGTGTCACTTGAATCCTCAGGACATCCCAGGACAGGTCAGGCTGCTGCAGCGCCTCGGTGCGTGTGCGGGGATCTCCCGCACGGCGACGCTCCCTCACCCGGCAGGAGGAAAGGCACATTTGGGAGTGACTTCACACAGGGTTGTTATTTTTTTCTAAGTTATAAAAAATGATGACGAAAATTTGGAAATTCAAAGAAGCGTACAAGGGAAAAGTACAAAATGCCACCTGTGCCACCTCTGAATATTTTGATATTTGTCTATTTCTATACAAAAATAAAATTATTGTTTAATCGTTGGACGCTTTTATTGTTAACCTATTACAGACTGACTTCCTTCCAGCCCCATTAATTGGTTCTCCAAAATCCAATTTCTAATGGTGGGACACATTTATTATTTATAACTGTGCCAATATGTTTCCTGATTTATATTGATAGTACCATAAAATATTTAACTAGTCTACTTAGGGGCATTTAAATTTTCTCCTGCCATAAGAAACACACTGTAAATTAACTCTGTATAAATTCCTTCTTTAACGTACTTCCAGTGAAGCATAATATTGGTTCAAAAATTACATTTAATTTGAAGCATTCAGATTTCCAAAATTAACTCCTGAAAATTTTATTCCAATCTGAATGATTTAAAAATGTACATTCTTCATAACAGTGCCTTAAAGTATTTTAAACATAGTAACAATATAATTGATTAAAACTGATATTTAAGTACTGCATTAGTAATTAGTGAATCAAACACTTAAAGATATATTCATTGTAGTGGAAAGTTTAAAAATTCACTTTATAATATATTTATATGTTATACTGAATTTTGTAATGATGTAGTACTTTTTTATAAGAATATAATTGGATTTTCCACTAAATCCTCACAAGTAGCTTAGTATGAAGACAAAATTATCAACACACTTTTTATAAATATGTTTTTTAAAATAGAAAATCGAAACTCCAAAATATCTATCCTTTCCCAAATCGCCAATGAATATCTAGGCCCTCTAGGAATAGGAATTTGAACCCAGAACTCTAATTTTCATAGCCTTCTCCAGAAAAACAAATTCAGTGTGCCTTCTCCATCTGAAATCCCCACCTCAGACAGGAGCTTGCCCAGCTGCGGGGGCAGGAGAGGACAGAGCGTAACTACCTCGTCTTTGCTAAAGACCTCAGTGGGGGTGGAGGCAGCACCCGGGTGGGGTCTTGATCATAAGATGGGAACCAGATGCTGGTCCTAGCTCTGTCCTAATGATATAGGGAAATGAAACTCCCAACCTACTAGATGTTTGGTACGAGTTAGTGTTCTCTAAAATTGAAGAACGAATCTTAGGAACAATGCAGAGGGAGAGACAGAAAGGGTCCCGAGCAGGTTGCCAAAGACTCTGTCTTTTCTAGGGACTTTTATAGAGTAAAACCACAAGGTGAGGGGGTCCAAGATGGGAAAAACATGGGAACTCGTAAGATGGGCATGAGGTGGGACAGAACTATGGTCAACCAATAAAATTAACTGTCCAGGTAAAATTTACCAAATTGGGGACAAATGGGGAAGCGAGTTATGTAGCAAGTGGGCATGCTTAAAGAGCAGTGACTCTTTTTGTAGAGGGTTGGGATGGTGACTCCTGGCTTCCTCAACGCGATCCATACCTATTTAGAATATCAATCCCTGATGTCTACACTTTGGGTGTGGTTGCATTTGTTTTGGATTTTATCTTGAGGTCTGACTCACAGCAGAGGTGTCTGTCTCCTCCAAGATTGCAAGGTATCCGGTCTCCTGCACTGGCTCCTGTGAGGGCCCATCCCTGTCTGACTGCCTATAATATTTCTAACTAACTCAGCTTTTTTTAACATTAAGACAAGGAACTAGACACATATCTGCTTCAACCTGAGAGGGATGATCTTTATCATCCTGGTTGCTCCTTGCTTCTGATTCTCACCCATTCTTACCTTAACCTAATCACAGTGAGATTAGGGACTTGGGGGTGAAAGGCATGTAAATGCTAACTGCAAACATGGCAGTGTGATCTTATTGCAGGCTGTGCTTACTGAAAACAAAGAGCCCGCCCTTGCTACTCTGGGGAGCGGACTACACACATAAAAAGGTCTTAGAAGTTCTAAAAGTTCCATGCAAATGTAAAGAATCGTGATGAAGTGATTGCCTCTTACATAACAACTCTCAGCTCAACCCCCAATGGCCCAAGTGAATTTACAGAGCTTAGAAACCTGTAACAAATCACAAACTCATCTTCGGGGCAACATTTAAGAATTCTGTGAACTCACAGCTTTACTCAGGACTAGGATCATGGCAAGGTCCTCCCCAGGATCTGGATCTTGTGATGTTAGTGTAGCATCCAGACCCTGTCTGCTCCAACAGTGACATTTCTACAGTTGGTGTCAAAGACTTTTCACTGCCAGAGAAAGTCTCTTTGAAGAAGAGAATGAGGCTTCTTAGCCCAGTGTCCCGAATGAGTGTGATGCTTGAATCCAGACCATTCACATCCAGTGTCCTCAGACAGCGAGCCTCAGGGTTGCTTGTGAAATTCCATGAAAGCCTGCAGCAAAGGGCTTGTCGTGAACCAATGAGCCACTGGAGCTGCCCTCCTAGCCTCTGCAGAGAGGATGCTTTGTGTGAGTGTGTGGCTCCTTTGATGCTTCCAAGCCCCAGTCACTAATATGGAGACTGCCAGGGTACTGACACTCCATGGTCCACTACCTGAGCCCTTTTCCCATGAGTTAAAATGAGGATGGAGAGACTTCATTCGTGGCTGCGTTAGTGCTGTGAGTTTTTCCTTTACATCGCTCTGTTTCCCGTGGTAAAACCTGAAGGAAAGCAATCGCCTGTGGAAGGCAGGTCTCTGTTTTGCTTGGTAAATCACAGTGACTTAATGCGGGTGTGTTGGGTTAGTCAATGAATGGAGATACCATGTTTTATGGGTTTTACATATTCATTCTTAAAGTGATCAAATATTCTCAGTTTTTAGAGAAACCAGGTAACAGTCTTTGAGACAATGAAAAGCTCTTAATTTTTCAAAAGGCAATCTTTAAAAGATATGAGGGGCCCAGCTTAGATGTTTTCAGCTGTAGATTCTGTATTAGGAGTTGGAATCTTGTTTTGTTTGCTTCTTTTTTTTTTTCCTGCAATAAAGGGTATATAACAGGATTTGTAGGTGCAAACACTTGAGCTTAGTCCGTTGTTGAAGTAGGGAGCTATTCATTAAAGATTGTTGGGAAATTTGTCCACTTTCTGGAAACAGGAGAGAAGTGCTAGGTGTAACTTTATGAACAATTCTCTGCCAGCTATCAAACGTCCCTCCTCTCCTTCACGTGGTGGAATCCAGCCACGGTCACCCACCTGACAGTGTTTGGAGTTAAGCGTCCTTGAGAGATGACTGGGTGATGTGTGTGGTGCCCTCACAAATGGAATCAGTGCCCTTGTGAAAGAACCCTGGGAACTCATTGCCCCTTCAGCTGTGGGAGGCCACTAAGAAGAGGACTTTGATGGAGTAGGAAGTGAGACCTCTAGGCCCTTGGACTTCCCAGCCTGCAGCACCGAGAAAGAATTGGTTGCTGGTTAAACCACCCAGTCTGTGGTGTCTTTGCTATAGCTACCCAATAGATCTAAGACATCTTTCAAAGAAATGGCCTCACTAAGACAGCCACCATGATTCAGCTTCTATTGGAAAATGACAACTAGCACCACTTCATGTGACCCACAGACACTGACTTCCCTCCAATCCCTGCACCCACAGACTACACTCCTGAATCCCCAGAGGCTGATTGGCTTGGTTTTTAATCCACCTGGTCCACACTAATGTTACAGGCAGCTGAGTTAGTAAGAAATATTATAGGCAGTCAGACAGGGCTAGGTCCTCAAAGGAGCCAGTGCAGAAGCCCAAATATGTTGCAACTGTTGGGGAGATAGACACCTCCTGCTGTGGGCCAGACCTCAAGACAAAAGAATAAACAAATAAGCCCACATCCTAAGGATCTATAGTCTAAATAGTTCTCCATCACCCTGAAGAAGTCAAGAGTCACCATTCCAACCCCCTATAGGAAGAGTCACTGCTGTTAAACATGCCTGCGTACTACATGACTAGCTTCCGCATTTGTCCCTGATTTAATCAATTTTACCTGAGCAATTAATCTTGTTGGTTAACCATAGTTCTGCTCCACCTTATGCCCACCTTGCAAGTTCCATTCTTCCCCATATTGGACCCATCGCACCCCATGACCCTACTCTATACAAGTCCCTAGAAAAGGCAGAGTCCCTGGCAACCCACTCAGGACCCCTTCTTTCTTCCTCTCAGTAAAGATGTTCTGCTCTTAACCTCCTTTGCCCCTAAAATTCATTCTTCGATTTTAGAGAACACGAAATCATAGCGGATATGTTAGTAGATTGGGAATTTCATTCCCCTATATCAATTTGAGGGTCTCACATAGAAATGTGGGAATGCTGGTCCCTGAGCTCCAAATCTTCACCCTCCTGGCAAGAGACCTGGCGTGAGAATCTGTACTGGTTTTACAGTGTGTAATGAAAGGGTGGAATCCCCGAGGAAGGAATTATCAAAATGTGCTGTCCGCTGGACCTGCAGAATCTGATTCATTTCCTCAGGCCGGGAAGCTGGACAAGGCTTCCCAGCCCCACTGCAGTCGGGGCTCTCCTGAGCAGCACATGGGGGAAGGGTGGTCAGTACTCTCCTCCCGACTCTGTCCATCTGGTGCTCCTGAGAGTCGCTGCCCTCTTCTTCTCTCCATCCGCTGTCTGACACAGAAGAACCTAACAACGTCACAGGGGACCATGGAGAAATAAAGCATCAGGAGCTCGGGGCCAAAAGGGACCAAGTGGAGCAGAGCATGCAACTGATAGATTCTGATAGCCTGGGGCTTGGCCATCTGTACCATGACATCCGCCCAACTTGGTACCTGATTCAGAGAAACAACTTAGCTCTCCAAGAATAACTTCTATGTTCTCCTTCTCATTCCAGAGACAAACCTCCCGCTCCCTTTTTTTGCATGTGTGCTGATCCCTCTCCAGTCCCAAGATTCCACAACCACCCGAGCCTCCACCCCCAACCCTCAGTAAATCTTCCTGTCTCCTGTTTCACACAGGCAGATGCTCCTGGGTGAAAGCTGTTAATATGTCATTTTGCCCACCTCCCAAACTCCTCCCCCCAGGCAGAACTGATAAAAGTAGCTACACTTCTTTATGCTCACTGAGAGCTTCTGCACCCCAGGGCCCGTGAAACTCTCCCATGCCCTCCACATTAAAGGCCTCCTTATCTCTCTGCTCTCATTTTCTATGCGCCACTTCAGATTGAGTGCTCAAAAAAGCAACCTCCCATGTGGCCAGCCAGCTGTCGCCTTGGCCATTTGAGCTTTGTC
Organism: Dasyprocta punctata; assembly: GCA_004363535.1. Classification (NCBI taxonomy): domain Eukaryota; kingdom Metazoa; phylum Chordata; class Mammalia; order Rodentia; family Dasyproctidae; genus Dasyprocta; species Dasyprocta punctata. The sequence continues at coordinate 36,677 of RJWM01001738.1, forward strand.
TCTACCTGGTTTTCGCAGCAGGTATTTTAAGGAAGTTTCCTGCTACTTCAACTGACATTGATGGGCAGTTGCTATGAATAAGATAGAAATTCTGAAAGGATAAAGAAAATATTCTACAAGGGCTGAATGAAAGCCCCAACTTAAAAGAAAGAAACAAAACCAATGTAAAACACACACACAAATATCAACACAACTCCAGGTAACTTTGAAAATGCCAATAATTCCCTAAATTCTGTTTAAGAAAGTGTAAACCGCAATCATGACACTCATTTATGAAGATGGCAGTGTCATGTCGCAGGTATCAGTGCAAACAGAGGGTGCAGAAACTGATAGATATGAGACCCTTAAAACCTCAAGGGAGGTAAAATTCCGATAGAATCCTTATCGGCCTTCTATGATGGGAATGCTCTGATTTCATTTTATTGTTTGTCCTATTGTATGTACATAAATAGGTTTGCATAGTTAATATACTGCTTTTTATTTTTTTATTTAAGAGAAAAAAAGGTACATATAAGAAAGACAAAAAGCAAAAGAGACAAACAGACAACAACAAATCCAATACAATAACATTATAGATTTACAAAACAAGATGATAGGAATTTGACAATGGTTGCAAAATATTGTATATCGTTACCTTCAAAAGGGTTGTTTAACAGATATCAACATATAAAATTGATCTAATTATATGAGTATTAACTGTTCTTTTTCCATAACTAATGTATTTAGTAGTATACTCATTTTAGCTGCCTTATGTATACATATATACAAATTTATGTCTTTTTCCTTTTCCCTTCCTTCTTTCCTCCTTTCCCCTACCAAATTACTTTTCCTCTTTGAGCGGTTTCTTACGCTTACACAGTACTTATTGTAGATATTGGATCATACATACTTTTTCAGTTTCTTACACTAAGGAGACAATATGGTATTCACACATGTGAGTTTGATTTATTTCACTTACGAGTATGGTCTCAAGTCATGTCTGTTTACTTATGAAAGTCTTGATGCAGTCTTTCTTGATAGCTGAGTAGCACTCCATTGTATAAAAATAGCACATAATTTTTATCCATTCCTTGATTGATAGGCACTTGGGTTGTTTCCAAGATCTGGCTATTACAAATTGTGCTGCTATAAACATGGGTGCGCATATGTCATTGTAGTATGATGCTTTCAGTTCTTCGGGGAAAATGCCCAGAAGCTGGATACCTGGGTCAAATGGAACCTCTAATCTTAGTTTCTTGAGGAATCCACACTGATTCCCACAGTGGTTGTACCAGTCTACACTCCCACCAACAGTGGAGAAGAGTTCCTTTTCCCCCCACAGCCCCTCCAGCATTTGTTATTGGTTGATTTTTTTATCTTGGCCATTCATTCTGGGGTGAGATGGAATCTGAGTGTTGTTTTAATTTGCATTTCCTGAATGACCATTGATGTTGAACATTTTTTCATATATTTAGTTGCCATTTGTATTTCTTCTGAGAAGTGTGTATCCATCTCAGATGCCCATTTTTGGATTGGGTCCTTGAATTTCATGGGCCTGATTTTTTAACTTTTTTTTATATGTTTTAGTATATTGCTTTTTAAAGAAATGTGCATTTGTATGTTTTATAAGTCACAAAGAGGAAATCACTGCTAGCACAGAACCCATGAACCTCAAAATGTTTCTATCCTGTGAGCTCCAGTCCTTCATAATTGACTCTCCCAAGTTGAAACTATCAGCTCAATTATTTTTGCTGATGTTCTTTAATTGCAAATCAATTATTACCTGGTCATGCACTATGAAGTGTTCACTACTGCTGATCGTTATCAACCATTCAGTTGACATGATTGCCTAAAATGAAATCAAATACAATCTTGGAAATCATTAGATTTGATTGCTTTTGAACTTTTGTTTCTTAATCTATTTGTCTAGTACTGAGAGACAGGCAGCAGCTTTTTATGCTTATTTTAGTTGATACCAGGTTTGACATGCCCCGGATATTGATAAGAAGGATGTATATCTGGGACCATTGCTTGTTCACTCTGACCTCAGGGACCTGCTTTCTTTCACTAAATATCTAGAAAATGACAGAAAATACTGATGAGAATACCTTACTGCCAAGGGCTGCTTTGTGATTTTAGTAAGATAGAGCACACAAGGCTTGGGATACAGAGCTTGTATCATGCTTTGGCTTTCTGATATTGCTATGTATATAGATCATCCCATTTGCATAAATCCAATGAGAGTTCTTGGTCATTTTAGTTTTCCTATAATAATGGCACCCTTCATCCTTCCTGCAGATGTATTGAATGTCTATTGTGTGCCAAAGGCTGGGAGTAAAGCAGTTGCCCATGTTTTGCCAGCTAAAGGACTTGGCTTTCAGAGGCAGGGAAGAGAATTCCCCCACTAAGTTTCCTCCTGTTACTAACCTTCCATTGATTTTTCTAGTATCAAATGAAACCTGTTTTAGCTAAACTTACAGGGACTCTAAAATTTTAAAGACTTACTAATGTGCCTTTTGTGTCAAGCAAATTTGCCTTTCTTCAAAACCATTGACTTGGAGTAAAGACAAACAAAGCATGAATCACTCCTTGCGGTGGCACCCTGGTATCAGGTCACCTGTGCTGCCGACCTGGCCTGGGGATAGGGGAGCTGTCTGGTGGTCCTCAACTTGAACTCAAGAGACCCATACACCATTTAGTAGGCAAAATAAATTCCCTGACCGAAAGTCTTTCTCCACAGGAAAAGGAACTTAAATGATGGACTTTCTAAGGGTCCTGGCACTCTCTTGAAAGGGAATGATACATCTGGCATCTAATTTTCAGGCAAAGAACTTTTGAGATTATCTAGAGAACCAGAGAAACTAATTTTCTTTTCTGTCTGAAAAACTTTTATGCATTCTTCCAGGACTACCTAGTACTCCCTCACTAGAGTCTTCTCCAGATAGAAGAGCAGTATCTGGTGTTGAATGAGTGGAAATATTTTCTATGGAATGAATGGAGAGGTTAGCAAGTGTTCCTGTGAAGTCAGGGTGAGAGAAGGAAAAAGATTACTGGTGGGACAATGGAGGTCTATTCTTCAATAATGTGACTGCATCAAAAATGCTGTGCTCACATGCACTGTACAGGACCGTGTCTGACATAGGCAAACGACTTTGTATGCAGACATCTCTACATCTGAGAAGCGCTCACGACAGAGAAGCATGGTAGACATGGATTCCTCCGTTCACTCCCTCAGCCAGTCTGCTGAACTCTGCTACGCCTTATCTTAAGCAGAGAGCTTGAAATACGGTGAATGGAGAGACATGGCCCCACCTCTCACCTCCCATAGGGAGAACCAACTGTGATCAAGCCACAGAAACACGTGCTGCTCCACACTGTAAGCTAGTTGCATGCTAGATGCACACGGACACGCGAGAGTACGGTGTGTGACTCGGGCGGAGACGTCCTGAGGCAGGTGTTGCTTCTGTTGACATCTGGAGGTGCACAGGAGTCAGCCAGCGACGTCTGCAGAGGAGGGCGTCAGAAAAGGGCTGGAGACATGGCCCAGGCAGCAGCCCTGGCAAAGGGAAGGCTTGGTTGCTGAAGTGACTGGCTGCGGTTTAGGAACCTCTCCTCCTCATACACCTTTTGTTGTTTCTATTCCTGGAAAATATTCAAGAGGGAAACGGATGAAAGATTGAAGGACCACTTGGGTTTCTTCTTTGCAGGGCTTTCCAGAATGATGAGTATTTTTACCCCCGAGGAAGCTGAGAGACAGGAGAACGGTTTACCTGGTCTCCCAGGGTGGATGCCAAGGTGTGGTTTGCCCTGGTGCTGCTTGATGCCCAGATTACAGAGGCCACGTGGGTGACCGGGCTCCACCCAGCCTGCTCATTTCCCTGAAGAGGAAAGTGAAGCTCAAGAGTTCAGTCTCTCATCTCAGTGTCTCATCTTCACTGCAAGGTAAGAACCAGAAAGCGTGGTGGTGGTCGCTGTAGCATGCTATCAGGCTGACTTCAGTGGCTTCAGCACGTCCTCTTCTAGAATCCATCCCAGTGCCTTCTCAGGAGCGGCCACTTTCACCTACGGGATCTCCTTGCACAAGAGCCACAGTTCAGAAGAAAATGAGGACAAGGCGCCTAATTGTGGGCAGAATGCCCCGAGGGAGCCATTCCCAGGGTGGGCTGCGCTCCAGCTCTGTGATGCCACAGTGGGGACCTCTGTCCTGAGCAACTTTATACTTAAAAGCCTAACAACTGTTTCTTTGATTGCACCTGAAGGGAGCCTGGCATTTGTCCCAATGCTAATTAATGTTCTGGCCATGCCAAAGTCAATGTTCAAAGTCTCCTTTTAGCGTTGGAAAAGTAGATAATCGGCAAGAAATGAATTTTACTTCCTGGTGCAGGAGAGAACAAAAGGCCTGCAAGACCTAAGAATGTTAATTAGAACTTTGTACACAAAGACTCCCTCCAGGAGCTCTCTGGGAAAAGGAGGAAGAGGAATTCACAATGATATGAATAGGTACTTCAGTAAGAAAGCTTCCATTATTTATTATTTCTGTAATGATGCCTTGGATTTGAGGGCTGTGATTAATTACACACGATGACAAATGGTCGAGCCAAGCCCCCGGCAGTGGGCCTGGTGTTTGACGTGTACTGTGATTAGGGAAAAGCATATCACATCCAGGCTGGCTAATTTATCCAGCAGTCTTACCCAATCGATCCCCCAAAGAGAAATTACTGTAAATACGGAACAACTTCAGGGAAATTCATCCCACGGAAGGCAAAAGCCATGTGGTAATCCCAAAGAACATGGTTTTGCAAGTCTTAGGATCTGTGGGGCTATGTCTTCCCCTAGATCCAAGATCCCAGAATGGGGATGGTCTGCGATCTTGGATCTAACTTGTCCCTGCAGGCAAAATAGCAGGTGAGGCATAAGGTGTGTGATACCTAATTATGTTTAAATAATTCTTTGAATCGAAAGGAGCCACATAGGATCTAGTAAAGCGTAAGAAAGCATGCAGAAAGCAAAATGCCTGAGCCACAGGTAGAAGGAATCTGTCGCTATTGTTTGACTATTTGAAAGTCACTCAATCAATCTAAAGCGGTGCAGAGAAAATGAAGGCGAGAGAGATAAGGAGGAGGCCTTTAATGCGGAGGGCATGGGAGAGCTTTAGGGGCGGGGCGGGGGTGGATGTAAGAACTCTCAACAAGAACAGAGGAGTGTAGCTACCTTTATCAACTTTGGCTGGGGGAGGGGCTGGGGGAGGTGGGGAAAATGACATATTGACAGCTGCCTGTGGTTGAGGGAGCATCTGCCTGTGTAAAGCGGGAGACAGAAAGATTTATTGGGGTCTCGGGGTGGAGGCTTAGGGGGTTGTAGAGTCTTGGGATTGGAGCGGGCTCGGTGCATGCGCAAAAGGGAGCAGGAGATTTATCTCTGGAATGAGAAGGAAAATGTGGAGTTTACTCTTGGAGAGCTAAATTGTTTCTCTGGGTCAGGTACCAAGTTGGGGGGATGCTAAGCCCCAGGCTAGCAGAACCTATCAGCTATTTCTGAACAGATCCATGCAGTTACTTAGCCCTGGGTTTTCCATGAAGAGGAGGCACTGGGAAGGTGTGTTATGGGCCACAGGTAGCAGATGACCTAGAAGAACACAGATTCCAAAGAGTTCGTGCTTGTTCCATTCTCTGGGGAACAAGAGTATGAGCAGACTCTTCGTCATTTGATGTTGATGCATTGAACAAGGATCTGTCTGTCTGATAGGACACTACTTGGCCCTTCAAGCTCAAAGTATGGTGTCTGGCACATTAGCTTAGATACCTGTAAGATTTAAAGGTACCAAGGCATGATGCCAAATGTGACACCTTTGTGCACAGTCCTAGGGCCATCCAGAGCACAGGAAGTCTCCTCCATCCCTGAGCCTCAAGCTTAAACAGAGATGGTACTGATATAAGGTAATGAAACTCCCAACCTACTAGTTGTCTGGTATGAGTTTTTGTTCTCTAAAATCAAAGAATATATCTTAGGAACAATGGAAGTGAAGAGCAGAATATATTTATTGAGAGAATGAAAGCTTCTGTCTGGGAGAGAGACATAAGGGGTCCCAAGTGTGTTGCCAAAGACCGTCTTTTCCAGGGACCTTTATAGAGCAAAACCCTGAGGTCAGATGGGTCCAAGGTGGGGAAAACACAGAAATTGTCAAGGCAGAGGGGCATGAGGGGCATGAGGGGCATGAGGTGGGACAGAACTATGGTCAACCAATAAGATTCATTGTTCAGGTAAAATTGACCAAATTGGGAACAAATGCGGAAACGAGTCACATAGCAAGTGGGCAAGCTTAAAGAACTCTTTCTGTAGAGGGTTGGGATGGTGGCTCCTGGCTTCCTCAAGATGATCCACACCTACTTAGAATATCAATCCCTGATGTTTATACTTAGGATGTGGTTGCATTTGTTTTGCCTTTTGTGTTGAGATCTGGCCTTCAGCAGGGGTGTCTGTCTCCCCCACAGTTGCAAGATACCTGGTCTTCTGCACTGGCTCCTTCAAGGGCCCAGTCCTGTCTGACTGCCTGTATTTCTAATTAACTCAGCTGCCTGTCACAGTACCTGTACCATGAGAACTGCCTGGTGTGCTTCTGTGATGCCAGGCTCAGCACAGCGGCCAAGCAGCAGCTCATTTGGGAGTTGGAGGCGGGAGGACACTTACATTTTCCATATTTAAGCCAAGTCTTCTTCCTGGCTCAGCTCAGTGGCAGCCACACTGGGGTAGGCCCATGACTGGTCACTCAGGACTCAAGATAGAAACTGGCTGGAGAGTTCTGCACTAGGAAGGACCTCCTCACCTCCTTTGTGCTGAAGACACATTCCCCTGTGCATACCGGGGAAGGGGCCAGAAGGGGGACACCAGCCCATCCTCAAGAAATGGCAGAGCTGGGAAAGTCAGTCAAAGAGGGGATAATCAGGTCCTGATAAGATGGGGTAGGTCATTCTCGATGATGTGTGGCTCAGCAGACAACAGCAAAAACAGCTGTTCTGGGCATCATGGGAGAGCAAGCCCCAGGCAGCCTACAGCAAGCACCAAGCCACAGCTAGCGATGTGACCCCCAAAGCACTGCCAGCCGATCCTGTGTTAGGTGTCAAAATTGTTGAGGGGAGAAAGCGTTAAGCAACAGCTAAAGTCAGCATCTTACAAGAACATTTTGTCAGTATTAAAATTTTAATTTTGCAGGCAGTCACTTAAGGAGGTCTGATTCAATTAAAGATCAGTTCAAATGGATTTTAATAATGATGATGACCAAATAACTGCTTTTGCTTAGGAACATTGAAATGAATTCAAACTTGTTTCAAAGTCATTTGCAGGTGGTTCAAGTTCAAGCCAACAGTCACTGTTAATGATTTTGCAAATTCTGCAAGGCTACATTAATTTAGAATCCATTGTTTATACAGAACATGTGAACAATTATCCTGATGTGGAGTCAGCTGTACTTTAAAACATTCTGTCTAAGACGAAAGTGTTTCTGTGCAGGGAACGAAGAAATCTGGGGACAGTACAGCTAAATTAATATGAAAATAGGTTACAAAAAATGGCATGTAACTATCATAACTGGAAGAACTAATGCTGCTGTTAGTGTTTCTACTTAAAACCATGGTGAAGTTCTTGGCATTTGTTAAATCTCGATAAAAAAATTCAAAGTAGATACTCCTAATATCCCATGTCCATTTCTTTACATAATTTCCCTAACAGATTTTTGACTCACTCATATTGGCCTTCGTATTTTATCAGTCCATATTTCTTTTCTTATTTTGTATTTATTTATTTTTTATTTTAAAAAGCAAAACAGAAAAAAGGATAGAAATGATACAGAACTTCAAAAAAAAGTAGGAAACTAGCTAGTTAATATATTGCATATTGTTATCTTAGAAGTAGTTGTTCAGGTTACAAGATCTATGCACAAAAAAAGATCAAAGAATCAAACAATGACAGCACAAACTGTTCTTTTTGATGAACAGAAATGAGTATTATAGTTATCTATCTTGCATACATATATATGCATACATTCATACATGTATACCTACATACATACAATCTTTTCCTTTCTTTCTTTTCTCCTTTTCCCTATTCCACTTGTTCTTTCTTTTTGAGTATTTTCTTTCCCTTTCATTATTGCAATATTTATTGTACATTTTGGATCTTATTACTCTTTCAGTTTTTATTTTTATTATCTTTTTACACTAGGGAGACAATATGATATTTATAAATGTGAGTTTGTTTCATTTCACTTATGAATATGGTCTCAAGTTGCCTCCATTTACTTATAAAAGCCTCAAGATTATCCTTTTTTATAGCTGAGTGGTATTCCACTGTACAAGCATAACACATCTTTTTTTTTTATCTATTCCGTGGTTGTATTTCATCCTCAAAACTATACTTCATATAGAAGGGACAGTCAGGGCAGAGGTTAGGGCCCAGGACTCTGCAGTCTGCCTTTATGACCTGGAGTCATGAGCTGCGTCAGTCTGGACCTCAGTTTCGTCTTGTGTGGATGGAGATAGTGATCATCCATTTCACGGTGTTCACAACGAGTGCTTAGTAAGCCCTATTAGTGGAGGGCAGAAAGGGTCCTTGGCTTCCTAGGAAGCTCATGTGAAGATCAGCTTCATTGTACATTATCTTTTTTTACTAAAATGCTGGAAGAGGCTGTACAGCTGGCTCACCTGCCAGTAAAATATCTTAACACTGAATTTGATCCCCAGTCATCAGGGAACTGTCTGTTTACAGTCTGTACCCATTCCTATTGCTGTTATAAGAAGTCACTACACACTCAGCAGCTGTATTAGTCAGCTTTCCAATCCTGGAACACAATACCCAACATCCACACAAGTTAAAGGAAGAGAGGTTATATGGCTTACAGTTGCAGGGGACTCAGTCCATGGTTAACTGCTCCAAAGAAGGAATATCACGGTGAAACAGTGCAGCAGAACAAAGCTGCTTAGTTCGCAATGACCAGGAAGTAGAGTAGGGGAGAGCACCAGAGAGGAAAGAGGGGAAGGACTATATGCAGTATCCAAAGTCCCACCTTCATGACCCACCCAGACACACCCAGGGGCGTGGTTTACTAATCTCCTGGGCATTCTTAATTCAGTCAAGTTAACTTATCAGCCCAAGATTCTTAAAAGAATTGCAGATTTATTTCCTTGCAGTTCTGGAGGTTGTAAATCTTAAGCCATGGTGCAGGCAGTACTGCTCATGGAGGATTCATTGCCCTTTCCAGAGACCTGGCTCTTGTGTTTTCAGCATTGCAACCTCTGCTTCTCTCATCACATGTCCTCCTCTGACTGACAAGGTCATCCAGACACTATGTCGTCATTCCCTATTGCAAAATCCCTTGCCCAAGCACACCTGCAAAGTTCCCACTCCCATGTGAGGTGAAATGCTCATGGGTTCTAGGATTAGGATGTGGATACTGGTAATGGTTCCCTGCAATGACCACAGGTACATAATATTCCAAGTCATTGGTTTCCCTCCTTTCCCTGAACATGCTTCTTCCTTTCTCAGGCTCCCTCCTTCCGGTAAGAAGCAGCACTTTTGCCAAGAGCATCTTTAATTTCAAAAGAATGCTCGTGAATCTGATTGGTCTCCCCAGTCATGGCAGTCTTGTTTCGCGTTTTCAAAAAAACAAAATCTTGCTTATTAAGCAAATGCACATAAAAGGGAAGAAAAGGATTAAACAGATGTCTCTCATTAGCAAGAAAAAAAAAGGTTTTCGTGTCTTTACCCAGCTTTCCTTTCTTAATGCTTATCCATAAGTGAGATTAAATGGAAGCTTGAGCTAAATAATGAAATATTTAAGTTTCCAGACGTGAGAAACTTTAAAGTTCAGACAAAGGGCACAGTGGCTTGGCAAGACTCTAGATGAGCAATTTTACCTTGCTCTGGGCTCAAATGAACTGTCACCCAAATAAATAGATTCCCCTAGACGAGACTGTATTGACCACTTAGGGTTAGAAGAGTAATAAGAACAAGCGAGGAATAGCCTTGACCTTGACTTCACCTTGTGGCCTCCACTGTATGTGCACTGGCTTCATTGCTCAGATGATTTTCCGCCACTACAGCCACTCTCCGTCTGGAGAAGATCGATTCCCTGCAGTCTTCAGGCAGGTGCCAGGAGGGAGTGAAGAATTCTGGGGAATTTTCTCAGGTCTATGCTCTTTATTTGCATTTTAAATAACTTTCAAAAACAAATGCAGGATCTCTTACTTTTCTAGAAATAACTAGCTTCCTAGGTATCCTTCTCATCACTTGGACAGACTGCACAACACCCAGAACTTGAAAGGAGAAGAGTTATTTTGGTTTGTGGTTTTTAGAGGATTCAGTTTGTGGGAAGCTGACTCCAGGGCAGGTATGTCATGGTGGAAGGATTTGGCAGGAGAAAACTGCTCACCTCATGATGACCAGGAAGCAGAAAGGGAAGGGAGGAGCCCATACCCTTCTAGGTCATCACCCCAGGGACCCCCTTTCCAACTGGCCCCACCTTCTAAGAGCACATTCAGCTCTAAACACGTTGATGGATTAATCCACGGATGAGTATGGCACTCCCGTAGTGCAGGTACCTTCCAAAAGCCTAACCACTGAGCTCATAAGCCTTTTGAGGGACATTCTAGATCTCAACCATAACATTAGGTCTATCTTTTGTTTACCAACTTTGGATAAAAACATAACTTCAATAAAGGAAGTTTACTGTGAGAAAAAAAAGCAGCAGGAATATCACAGCATCTAAAATACCCACCAACCTCTGATGCCAATACAAGCAGCAGGTGTAGGGCAGTGGCACTGAAGTAACATCCCTGTCCCTTTGCCAGTCTCCCCACCAAAAGTCCAGGAGCCGGGTGGGAACCCCAGGGTCACCAGACCTTCATTTACAGAGACATGAGGAATCTGTGTTTTTACCCATGCATTTCCAATTTTCATGTGTGGTAAGATAATTATATTTTTCAAAACTTCTTGAGCAGCCTGGAGTCTCTGAGGTACTGATGGGGAATGATGTCCTCTTAGTTCTGCTCTCTGGGAGACAGATGCTGAGACAGGGTTGAGGGGATCCCAGTTTATTGGGAAGAAGGAATGTGAGACAAAAGAGGGAGGAACACAAGCTGACAGAGAAGACTGCAGAAACATTTCTGACAAAGCTTCAGCCATCATGTTGGGGAAGGATATCACGAAGGCATCCTGTGTGAGGACCGCTACATGACCGAGGTTGCCCACATCCCTGGTGGGCTTTGCATGGTCACAGACCAAATCCCAAGGAAGGGTGTGAGGTTGGCTTAAAAATGGAGGCAGACCTAGAAGGCACTGCCCAGCAGAGCTGGCCACTAGTTAATTACTTGGCATTAAAGCACCACTTAGGAAATCCAGGGCAACACCTCCAAGGCACCCCCAAAATGGATTATAGTGACTTTCTTCCACTCAAGAGAAGAACTAGTTGACTTAATTAATGACTGTCTTTCAAGGAAAGAGATTCCATCCACACATTTGTTTATCATTCATTCATTCATTCGTTCGTTCGGCAGATACAGCATCTGGATGTAAAGAAGTTCCTAAGGGCCTGTGCCAAAATGAATGTGCTCCCTTTTCAAATGTTGTCACTGTTACTGGCAGTCACAGGTAAGATAATCAGTCATGAGACGTTGCAAGGATGCAACAGTGTCATGAACGGCTCACCCTGGCTCTGGGGGTCACATTGGTTTTTCAGAGAACTCAAAACCAACCTGTCCTCTTGAGCTCCCCAGTGATTAAAGTCCTGACATCCTGGAGCAAGTGAGGTCACATCCACCTGCCCACAAGTCTTTCTTTACAGCACACAGCTGCTTCTTAGGATACCTCTCCGCAGCCTTGAGTTTAGGTGTGAATGGAGTGGAGATGAGGAGAAACCAAACTGGCATCACATATCAACTCATTGGGAGGTCACAGTGTCTTAAAATCTGACATCACTTTGGAACAAGGAAAAGAAAAGAGGTGTGGCGACCCTCAGACAAAACTGGAAAAGACAGAGATGTGAGCTCATTAACTCATGCTTTCATGTATTAACTCAGCGTGGCCTTTCCAGGTACCGTGGTGGTTGATGGGTGAGGATCAGCAGGACTCCAGACCCTCTTTCACAATGCTCATTTTCTGGTGAGGAGAGATACACATAAGCAGGTGCTGTGCCTTACATCTAAAACGTCCCCCAAAAGTCTCACAGGTGCAGAGATAGGGCGTTTGGAAGGCAAGTAGATCACAGAGGAGGTAGACTTACCAATGGGAAAATTTATTAAGTTTATAGCTGAGTGTCCTGTAAGGAAGTAGGTTCTGGTTGGAGTTGGGGGGATGACTTGGAAGGGTGGATTCTTGCCCTTGAATCCTCACCTCTTTCTTCATTCTGACGGCCATGAGTGAGTAGCTTCCCTCCACCACCTCTTAAGTCATGCTGTTTCTGCTTTGGAGTCAAAAGGCCACTGACTGAAACCATTAAAACAATGAACCAAAAAAAATCTCTTCTTTTAGGTCGTAGGTTTCATATCCTGTCCCATTGATGGGAAACTGATTAATACAACATACAAAAATTAGTGCATAAGCAATATATAACAAAGGGAAATTCTTTTAAACATGTAATAGGTATCTGAGAAGGGTTAGAGCTCTGGGGAAGGAACCAGAATAAAGAAAGTGGGTTTCATGAGAAGGGATGGCTGTATGGACAGATCCCAAGGTAGGAAGGAACTGGACTTCTACAACTGCTTTGAGATGATGTGACTTAAGGGCAGTGAGATGGCAGCAAAGAAGTTCATGGAGTGTGAGGACCAGAAACTCAGAGTCTGTTGGGCAGTGGAGGTATTAAGCATATAATGATTCTAAATTCTGGCTTTTCAGGAGCTAAGAAAAATAAGCAAGCTTTGGAGTTCAAATATCATATGGCAGTAAAGAACAGGGTGTGAGAAATGCAACCACTTCCTCTCCATCAAAGTCCCTTTTTAACCAGCCACCTTGCTCATAGTCCCAAGAAAAACGTCTTTCCTTATTCCTGCGCACATTCAATTTCCCTTGTGTCCTGTCCCTGGAGCTAGACACATAGGACCAGGTGAGCATACTTGTCTAGCAGCTCTCCCTTCCTTGGAATCCCTGGGTCAGTCAGGTGTGGGGAGTTGAGGTCCAGAATCAGGAGGACGTTAGACCAGAGATTATATGTGAGATTCCAATGTCACAAAAAGAAAATCCTTACTAGGTGGAGGTCAGTAGTCAACAGAAAGGGAGCCTAAAACTAAACTTCATGCAATAATAAAAACCTACACTTGAGAAGTCAATATGGCACCTCTTGCTGGGTGTCCCACGTGCTGCTTCCAGCCAAGTTTGGGAGCTGGAGTCCCAGTTGCAGCTGGGTGTAAGTTTTTCTAGAATTACTACAGGACGAGCCAGTCTGCAGCCAGCATGGCCAACAGAAATGGCAACGAGCTGCCCAGTAACCTGCTGTTGATGTAGAATCTGATCAAGCGGGACCCACAGCCTACATCGAGGAGTTTCTCCAGCAATATAATCAATATCAATCCGATGTGGAGATTTTCAAGCTGCAACCAAATAAGCCCAGGAAAGAACTAGCAGAGCTGGTGATGTTTATGGCACAGATTGGTCACTGCTATCCAGAACATCTAAGTAACTTTCCTCAAGAGCTCAATGATCTCTCCTATAGTCAATTGTTTAGATCCAGATCTTCAAAAGACATTTTGCAAAGCTTTGATCTTGCTGAGAAATAAGAATCTCATCAATCCATCAAGTCTGCTGCAACTTTTCTTTGAACTGCTGCATTGCCATGATAAGCTTCTGTGAAAGACTTTACACACACATGCTGTGACTGATATGAAGAATATAAATGCAAAACACAAGAACAATAAAGTGAACATAGTGCTACAGAATTTCATGTACACTATGCTGAGAGATAGCAATGCAACTGCAGCCAAGATGTCTTTGGATGTGACGACTGAGCTCTACAGAGGGAACATCTGGAATGATGTCAAAACGATCAATGTGATCACGACTGCATGCTTCTCTAAGCTCACCAAGATATTGGTTGCTGCTCTTACATTTTTCCTTGGGAAAGATGAAGGTGAGAAAAAAGATAGCAACTCAGAATCTGAGGATGAATGACCCATAGCAAGAGACCCGCTCGTGCCATTTACCACAGGGAGGAAGAGTGCCAAAAGTAAGAAGTTGGAAAAGACAATGAAAGTGCTCAAGAAACAAAGGAAGAAGAAAACATCAGAGGTGTTTAACTTTTGAGCTACTCACTTGATCCACGGCCCCAAGGATTTTGCAGAAAAACTACTCAGGCAGGTAGCGAACCCTAAGAAGAGGTTTGAAGCGAAGATGATGCTTATGACCTCGTCTCCAGGTTGGTGGGAATCCACAAGGTTTTTCTCTTCAATTTCTACTCCTTTCTCCAAAGGTTTCTGCTGCCCCATCAGAGAGGAGTAACGAAGATCCTTCTGTTTGCTGCCCAAGCCTCTCATCACCTTGTACCTCCAGAGATCATTCAGTCATTGCTCATGACTGTGGCCAACAATTCTGTGACTGACAAGGACTCTGGGGAAGTCATGACAGTACGTATTAAGGCGATAAAGGAGATAACAGCTCGGTGTCCTCTGGCCGTGACTGAGGAACTTCTCTGAGACTTGGCTCAATATAAGATACACAAAGATAAGAATGTAATGATGTCTGCTAGAACTGTGATCCAGCTCTTCTGGATGCTGAATCCTCAGATGTTACAGAAGAAATTCTGGGACAAAGCTACAGAAGTTTCTGGAGAAGCAAGAGTACAAGAATATGGTGAATTAGATGCTAGAGATTCCATTCCAGGAGCGGAGGTTCTGGAAACTGAGAAAGAAGAGGATGTTGAAAATGATCAAGACGAGTGGGAAAGTACCAGTCTCAGTGAAAAGGAGGAGGCTGATGGTGAATGGGTCGATGTGCACCACTCTTCTGATGAAGAACAAGAGATCTCCCAAAAACTGAGCAGCACGGACACAGAGCAGCAGACGGCCAACGCCTCAGCCATCAGTACCAGTCTGGCCTTGAGTCAAGAGGACTTCCAGAAAATCCGCATGGCCCAAATGAGGAAAAAGCTCACCACCACCCCAGAGAAAGCCCAAAAGAGGAAATACAGTGAAATAGACGGTGACCAGGAGCCAGGGGTGCATTACTATCTCTTTGAGGCATTGGATGCCTAACTCTGAGAAGGAGACACAACTAGCAACTGCAATGGCTGGAAAGACAGACCGAAAGGAATTTGTGAGGAAGAAAACCAAAATGAATCCATTTTCCAGTTCCACAAATAAAGAGAGGAAAAAACAGAAGAACTTTATGACAATGCGATATAGCCAGAATGTTTGGTCCAAAACCAAGCGGTAATTCTGAGAAAAGTAGCTGGCACTACAAGATGCACTTTTGAAAAAGAGGAAAAGAATGAAGTAATTTCCAAGCAAGTTTTCCATTCAAAGGAAAATGATAAATTTGTGCAGTTACTCTGAAAAATAGCAAATGTGGTGTATTTATTTATGGTAAAAAGTCCCCAAAGCACTATACTGTGAAAGCCATAGTAAACTTAATAGCAGTTTGGTGTTTTTAATTTGGGATGGGTAAAGATGAGCATGTTCGAAATGTACACAGTGGTATAAAATAGTTTTATTTTAACATTCATTCATTTTAACATTGAGTGCCTACTGTAGACAGAAAATCGAACAAGCCATAGCCTATGCACTCCGGGGTTTAGAGGGGCAGGTGTATATATGTATGTTCCCAGGACAGTGTAAATAGTTCTCCAGTGGAAGTAGGTCCACCTGGAGTCCATATGAGAGCTCTGAGGCCTTACAGACTAACTCTGCAGAGATGTGAGCTAGCCATTCTCTAAAAAAGGGCCATGTTACAAGAGTAAGAGGTTCTTACTTGTAAATAGGCTTACCTGATGAAAATGGGACCCACTGTACAGATTTTGCACAGATAACTTAGCTCTGTTAATCCAAATTATTTCAGTATTTTTTTTCAATGCTGTGTAAATGCTTTTTCACTTTTTCACTTTTAAAATTGCCTTAAGTATAAGTAGTAATTTTGAAACATTTTCAGGTCATCATTGAGCTGCCTACTTTTTATATTGGTTTCTTCAGCCTCCCATTGTTTGCTTTGCCCTGAATAAAAGATCTCTGAAGTAAAAACAAAACAAAACAAAACAAAAACAAAAACAAAAAACCTAGACTTAATACTTAATCATGGAACAAAACCTAACCTAAGCGAAAAACAACAAGACGTTAATAGTGGAAGTTTGTGACAATAAATGTTATTATTATCTTCATTTCACAGTTTAGGAAACTGAGGTAGTTTGAAAACGCAGCAAAAACAAAGTAAAACAGGACAAGATCCTACGCAACTTCAGGAGGAGAGTCTCAGAGGCCAAGTGCTGACAACTCAGACTGTGGCGAGGTCCGATCTTGCTCAGGCCAGCGTGGCCCCTGTGGAAGGAAGAGATCACCTCCTCCTGCCCTGCAGGCCACGACGCATGGCTCACAGCTACCAGTTTCTTCTGAGGCGTCCTTCTGACCATGTTTTCAAGGTTTTCCCTTTGAGTCTCTAATGGATATCAAGCTTATTTCTCAGGATATTCAAATCATCAGCAGGTTGTCAAGAGCTCTCACCCCAGGACACCTTTTACAAGGGTTCACTTGCAAGGGCCATGACCGTGCAGAACCTAACAAGGTGAAGTCTTGCAGCAGATGGAAATGTGGGTGACGTTTTAACCAGTATCCCCAAAAAGCTGACAATGTGATTGATGATGGTGATGAAAGGGTCATTTAGAGTGGCTGAATGCAATGGAATGATCTGCACTTGTGGAAGGAGAGCCTCTCTCCTGAGGGGGGATGGATTTTGTTTGAGGAGGAGCAAGGGTTTCAGGGCTCCATCCAAATCTCATTTCCTCTCAGCATTGCGGGCTGCTTTCCCTCACACTGACAGCTGGCTGCAATGATTAAGACAATAATTCTTCACTGGACACCCGTGATGTGTCAGATGTTGCAATGGGCTGGGATACAAAGCATAGGTAAAAGTCAGTGAAAACACCCACTTTCGTGGAGCCTACATCTCAGCAAGGAAAGAGAGACAGAAAGCATGGGTATAAGAAAAATATATGGAATAACAGATGATATTGATAAGGGGAAGAAAAAGCTCGTGTGACGGTTAGGTGGAACATCAGTTTAACTGGCTTTGGGATCCACCAGCCTGGGGGAGTGTTGGAGCACTCTCCTGGGTTCTCTGGGTGGGCCGTGGAGGTGTGGGCTTGGAGTCCTTTCCTGATCCCTGACCTCTTCTTGTCTGGTGTGGTTCCTTGACCCAGAGTACCCTTCACATTCACAGTCCCCCCTCAGGGAACATGAATGTGAGTTGTTTTCTCCCTGCCTTCCCATTGTTTTGCACTTGCCCTTCCTCAGTGAACCAGTTGGGAGGACGCCTAGTTGGGCTGCATGGATTAAACCCGGGGAAGGCTGAGAAACATTAGTCTGTCCCTCTGCGGTCACTGGCCCTCTGTTGTGAGGTGCCTGTTTATGTCATTTGCCTGTTGCTTTCCCTGTTGCATGGAAAGCGTGGGCGACTGTGACCTTTAGAAGAAACCAGCATGACTGGGAGGGGATGCTGGGGTGCACTTGGAGCCTGAGAGTTGGAAGCTTTGGCTGGCAGAGTCGGGGAGAACCAGGGCCTGTGCGAGCCACTGCGCTCCACAGTTCGTGAGTGATTGGTGCTCGCAGCTCTAGAGACACCCTGGTCCTCAGAGCCTCAGGCCCTTAACAAAGTGTCAGCACTCTACTAAAGAGAGAGAGGAGGTGGAAGGGAGCACTGTGGCTCTTGTCTGCCTCTCTCCCCATTCCCTGTTATTGCCCCTGGTTGCTTAAAATCTATCCAGAGTGGGTGTGGAAAGCTGGGGGACAGCGTGTGCAAGGACCAGCCCCTTTCGTGGGGGCCAGCAGGGATCCAGGAGCAGATCTGAGAACAGCACATGGGAAAATCAAAGGCCAGTCAGGCTGGTGAATTTTAACAGATCTCAAGATTCGAAGTCCTGGCTACTTCTCGCACTCACTCCAGGTGCCTCCCTGCTCCACTGAGGACCCCATGCAAGCTCCGCCCATTAGCGGGATTGTCCACCCCTTCTGCCTCCACTGTGATGGTTTATTTTAGACGACCCCCGAAATCTCATGTGTTGAAGGCTTGGTCTCTGTGCGGGTAATGGTGCTCACAGGTGGGGGTTCCCTGCTGTGATTGGAACACGGGGCCTCTGACCCCCACAATGGCAATGAATTCATCCATTCATGGGTCCACATTTTAAGGTTATTGGGAGGTGGTGGAAACTCAGCAGTTTGCATGTAGTTGAAGGAATGGGGTCTGGGGATGTGGCCTTGGGGACCCTATGCTGTCCTGGTCCCTCCCTCTGTGCCTCCTAGATACCAGAAGGTGAGAAGTTTTCCTTCACCCCCACCCTCCCGCCAGGATGTTTCTGCCTCCTCATGGGCCTACAAGCAATGGAGCCAGGAAGCCATGCACTGAAGTCCCTGAGCTATGATTCTAAGTAGACCTTTCCTCCTTTAAGTTAATTTCTTCAAGTATTTTGTGACAGCCACGAAGAGCTGACTGACACAGGCCTGCTTCCAGGAGCGTCAGGAAGAGCAGGATGCACTGCACACTGGTGACGGGAGAGAGCTGACTGTCCTGACTCTTCATTTTGAGGCCAAATCCACCTTGTCTCACGTCCTTCCTGTTCTCTGATGGGACCCAGAGCGCACAGCAAAATATCGTGTGTGTGCACCATGAATTTCGTCACTTACTTCAGAGAGCCCAGGGTCAGCTCCATTTCATGGGCTGAGAGAGGTGACAGCTTGTAGCTGTTGAACATTTCTTCAAGGTGAACATGAATCTTTTGACCTGAAGACAAAAAGACAAATAGCAAATCCCTAATGTAGAGAGAGTCTTTTCCAAATTACTTATCTTATAGGAGGAAACAGCAGTTCTCCTGTTCTACAACTCACCAGGGCACCAGTCT
This sequence comes from Dasyprocta punctata, assembly GCA_004363535.1. NCBI lineage: Eukaryota > Metazoa > Chordata > Mammalia > Rodentia > Dasyproctidae > Dasyprocta > Dasyprocta punctata. The sequence continues at coordinate 55,734 of RJWM01001738.1, forward strand.
CTGGAAATCACATGAGAGCTAGTGTAGCAGGTGTGAGGCGGAAGTAGCCTGTTCCAATGAAGAATTTAAACCCAAAAAGAGAAAGCCAGGACCTGCCACCTTTCTTTCCAATGCTGAAGGATGAGGGGAATATTCATTATATTTCTAGGGAGAATATTATTTATTTTACCTTTCTATGTACTCTAAATATACACAGCTCTCTCAGGGGCAATGCCTGGATAAAAGAATGACAAATGCTACATCCCTTTGGGCACATTAGAGAAAATGGAAGGAGTCCAGGGTATTTAGAGGAATGTGCGTGGTTGCTCTGTTGACCAGGAAGAAGCAGATCCTTTGCCACAAGCACAGTTCATGCAAGCGCTCCCTTCCTTCCTTCCTTTGTCCCTTCTTTCCTCGCTTCCTTTTTCACTTCCTCCTTCCTTTTTCTTTCTTTCTTCCTTCATCTCTTTCTCTCACTCTTCCTTCCTTCCTTCCTTTCTTTCTTTCTTTTTTCTCTTTCTTTCTCTTTCTTCTTTCCTTTCTCTCTCTCTCTTTCTTTTTTTCTTTCTTTCTTTGTTTCTTTCTATCGCGCGCTCTTTCTTTTCATGCAGCAGAAGAAACTCAGAACCTCACTCATGCTAGACCAGTGCTCTACCATAAGTCACTTGCCCGGATATTATTTCCTCATTTTTTATTTAAAATTCCGTAGGATCCCTAGAGTCATAATGAGATCTGAGTCTGTAACCCGTATGCGTCTTCCTCCTCCCCTCTCTCACAGGCAATGCACTGATTCACATTCAGCACACGGTCTTGCCATGTTGTCTGAGGCCAGAGCGTCACATGTGAGTGACTTTGCTTAGACAGATGTGCACAGTTCCGTCCCCAATGTCTCCACTTAATGTTGTTGTGGATGTAGAGAGGAACGTTCCGGAAGCATTTGTAATCCTCAGCAAATGTTCTCAAAATGCCCCTTAGGAACACATATGGATTCACTAACAGACTTTTCAATGCGCAGTGGAAGTGATTGGAATTTTTTATCTTCAGTGATAAATTAACTTGGGGAATTTGGGAAGATCCCACAATATCTGTGAGTTGCAGCTATTTCTGAATACTAATGTGTCACTATTCACAAATAGTTCCAGATCCAGAGCCCCGGGTCTTCTGCCTCAGCTGCAGTGCCCCGGTGGTCAGCCTGGCACCTGTGTTTCCATTTGCAGAAGGGACTGCGGTGACACAGACCAGTGGCAACTCATTTAATTGCGTCAGTGGGGTTATTGTTCTGAGCCCACAGCATTTCCATCCCATATCCTCTAGTTGCTTTCTGATATTATACAAGTGCGATATTAATTTCCAGCTCAGAGTGGTAGATTCTTCCCAGCACTATAAATAAGATGAAGCAATAAGAGGGGCATCTGTCGAGTGTTCCCCAGGCCTCCCTTCTCATCTCGCCCGTAGCCCACACAGCAGAACGAGCGTCCCAGGCTGTGTACAGTTTTTAACTAACCCGATAAATGGTACAGCCTCCCCTGCCTGGCGACTTGTATTTAGGGTAAATTTCTGTCTTAATGTGTTTACTCCCCAGTTCTGGATGCCAGTGATCTGCTCATGCAAAAGCTTTAAAGTACTTGACATTCATCAGGGAACGTCCCACACTTACACTGAAGACAACGGCTCAGCTCATGCCCCTGCTTTATTTGCATCTGAACATAAATCAATGTTTTTGCTGCAGGGTCCACTAATGTGAAGTTGTGGAAATGTCAAAGCAAACTCAGAACTCCTGATGAGAACCGTGTTCAGCTTTTCCATCCCATGATGCTCACAGGCATACCTGACTCTGCTTACTGACTTGCTTCCCGACAGGGAATGGGGTATCATCTCCCTGAGGCTCAAGGAAACTGGGACCAATACTTACTATAATCAACACCATAAATGCATTGTACTTAGCTACCCCAACATGACTAGATCACGCCCAGTGATGAAAGAAAGGGAAAGGAGAAGGTGTAAGGTAAGAGAAAGAGGAAGAGTTGAATATTCGGTATTCCAACTTCTATCACCTTTAGCCCCTGAACATTAATGTGCTTTCTATCTCTCATGCTCATTTTGCCATCTTGGTGAGGCTTCCTTGAATCTAGAGAGTCTAGCACCACAAGAATCTTAACTTCAGGGGGAAAAGTAAAAAGGAAAAAAGTATATAGGTTGTCACTTCCTCCTAGTCCTCCTCCTTCTTAATCACTGTACTTCTTTCAAGTCTTCATCTACTTGAGAACAAATAGAAATTTATAACTGAACAGAACAAAACAGGCCTCCTGAACAGTTAACATTGATAAAGCCATCATGCAGCTTATTTCCCAGGAAAATGAAATCTGCTGCAAGCCTTTATGAGTAAGTAGCTGGAAATCATCCTCATCTCACAATCATCCCCATCACCACCACCATCATCGCCATCACCATCATCACCATCCTCACCACCATTATCGCCATCACCACCACCATCATCACCATCATCATCATCACCATCCTCATCACCATTATCACCATCACCATCATCATCACCATCACTACCATCACCATTATCACAATCATTACCATCACTATCACCATCACCACTATTATCATCATCACTATAACCATTACCATTATCAACATCATCATCATTGTCACCACCATTACCATCGTCACCATCACTCATCAGCAGCAGCAGCAGCATCTAATCATGGAAACAAAAATAAACACAGATCGTGTCTTATTTTTACTACTGTTTGAATAGCTGAAATTGCCATCATGAAACAGCCCAGAGTGGGTGGTGCAACAGACACATGTCTTACGGTTCTGGAGGGTGAAGTCCAGGTTCTGAGTGCCACCTTGCCACGGTGGTCAGGCTCTGGTGAGAGCTGTCTTCCCAGTTTGCACATGGTAGACTTATTGCTCTAGAGAAGGAGAGAGAGAGGGAGAAAGAAAGGGAGAGAAGGAGAGGGAGAGGGAAAGCGAGCGGGAAAGGGAGGGGGAAGGGGAGGGGAAGGAGAGGGAGGGGGTGAGAGAGAGAGAGAGAGAGAGAGATCTAATAAGTCTACTAATTCTATCACAAAATCTCCACACTCAAGACTTCATCTGAACTTCACCACCTCCCAGAAGTGCCACCTGAAATACCATCACAGTTCAGGTACGGTCTGAACACAAATTTTACAACAGCACAAATCAGTTAGTACTCAGTAGTAACTGTCATTGCAGGCACTGATGAATGGTTCAAGGTAATTCAATATTTCATGAAGGGATAAATGAATGGATGGATGGATGGATGGATGAGTGGATAAAAGACAGTTCTAACCTTGTTCTTGCTGTTTCATTAGCACAAGCAAATCTGTGTTAAATTATCTTTTGTCAATTTAGGTCTCCTCTCTCTCAGTCCTCCCTTGTAGGCCCAGGACCTACTTCCCTGCAGTCGCATGCCATGAGGGAAAATGAAGGGGAGCATGAGACAAGATGAGGTGGAGACCACTTGGGTTGGAGGCCAGGGACACATGCTGGCTGAAGAAACCTCCCCAAAAGCCCAGAGCAGCTTGGCAGGCGTCTCTGTGGACCGAGCTTCCCACTGCTTCTTTCTGAAGTGACTGCTGATGATTTCTTTCACCTCTAGGCCCCATTTTCCAGAGTTTCTCTCTCTTAGCCCCTCCTGGGTCTGATTCCAATCTTAAACCCTTAAAGCTCCTAATGCCTCACCACTCCTTCTGGCTCCACCTTCCCGATGGAGCCCAGAGTGAGGCAATCACCTAAGCGGTTCTCTTGGCATTTTTTGTGTGATGTGTTTGTTTTGTTACAATCTTCTCCAAAAATATTCTACCACCCACAGATCCACCTTAGCTAGTTTTGGGAACTATGTAATAGCTGAGATTTGTATAAATTTATGGGAGGAAGGTTGTGCCACAAGAGAAAATGGGATGAACAGATATAACACTGGGAATAACCATGACACAATGGGTAAAATATGAGACTTGATTGTAAATGTGTCCAGATGCAAAGCACGGAAAGTTCAACCAGCAGTCCCTTAAACCAAAATCATATTAATCATTTCATTAAGAACTCTGAGGCAAGTCCAGAATAGCTTTTATCATCAACAGCCTGAACTCCTGCTGTCTTTCTGAAAATCTCTCCCCAGATAGCCTCTAAAACAAAAAGAACATGGGAAAAAACGGGTGGGGTATTTTTTTGGAATTATGAGAAAAATATTTTCTAGAAGACTCTAAACGTTATGTCCTAATGTTGCTCTGGCCCAAACTGGACCACATGTCATATCTTCAGACCATTTAGTACCAAGGGAATGGAACTGCCAGATTGGGTGAGGTCAATCCTAATACTAAACCATTCTCTTCACACAGCCTTTTGATTTTTCTTACTACATCCAAAGTTTTCTCTCTCTCTAATTTACAGTTACAAATCCTCCTAATACTCCAAAATCCTCCTTAACCCTAACTGGAATTCTCCTTTTAACATAAACAAAGCTGAACTCAGGCTCAAACCTGAGACATGTAACAGCACTTAGGGACTCGATTTTGTGTTGCTCTCTTGTATTTATTTCCACGATTCCCTTCCATTCTTGACAAGTGATGTAGGTAATAGTATAATTGTTATAGTAATGATGGGGAGCATTGTAAGAATATTAAACCTATGATGGAAAATAAGAAAATGCCACATAAAAAATAGTAATTGGGAAGTGACAAGAATGACACAGACCTAGAGTATAATGTGACTTATGAAGAAAACCAGAAAGCTGCCTCTACATGAATTTGTAAAGCAAATTACATGAAAAAGTTGACTTTGTGCCAGGTCTTTCACCTTTCAGGCAGGATCTTACTTCACATTCCCAAACACGCAAATAGTTGTGATTTTTATCATCATAATATTGAGCGGTTTCAACATTTGTTGATCACCAATAGCAGTTTTCATTAACTACCACCATAACTCCTGTTATTTCTGAAAAGAACCTGATGGTTTCCAAGTCATATTACCATTTGTTAATTTCTAGTCTTCAAATCTGGAATTAAAAAGACAGAAGAATCTATGGGCTGAAGTGTGGGAGCATTCACCATTTATGTCTGCAAACACATACACACAGTTTTAATCATTACTGCTTAAAAATCTGTTTGAAAAAACAAGGTCATCAACAATAGTCCTGAGCAAGAAAAATCTGTTTTCCTTCATATAGTTGAGCTAGGCACCTGGGCATAGAAGCTGACTCCAACAGTAGAGAAGTAAGCAGTGTTTTATGCTGCACCTCCTTCCACAGGAGCCTTGCAATACAACCTTGAATGATGCCATGAAACATCTCCCTCGGAGATGGAACATCTCTCAACCAGCAGCAGTTATTAGCTCACCTTGGAACCCAGGGTAGCACACAGAAGGCCAGGACTTTGGGATCCAGCCAGAAGCCGACTTTCCTTTGCACCTCCTCAGATGGTGATTACAATGAACAGGACAGTGATAAAGAGTGGGGTGCAGAGAAGTCTGTGTGACCAGCAGTCTAGAGAATCGCATTTACCAGGGACTCCAGTCTGGCCTGAGCTATTCATTCCATTTTTTTTAAATGAACATGACTACCTGGGCTCCACACATCGAATCTGTTATCTCCCAAGCAAGAAGAACATAGGTACAGAAAAAGCAAAGTCTATTTTGGAAAGACCCGTTTGGTTTTTCTTATAGTTTCTCTTTATTTCCATGATTATTGTGGTTTCATTCTTTATTTTTCCCTTACCTCTGTTTTGTGGATATTGATTGTTTTTTGTACTGAATGGTTCATTTGTAACTTCTTTTGCCTCATTGGCCACTGTCAAGTCATGTGCCCATCCCTGAGCCAATCATGGGCAACAAGAGTTGTATCACAAGTCTTGTCCCAGCCAATCAGGTTTCACTCCTTGGAACTGTGTGAGGGGAAAATAGAATTGGGAAAAATAACTGCTTGCATTGTTTTCCATTTAAATCCCATTTATGACAGTGATAGAAAACAGAAGGGCTGTGTGAGGTAACCAAAGTGAAGCACTGCTCACATGCATTGTCTAGTGCTACATGGTAATGAGGGGGTATGATGAACATCTTGGAAAGGAACCTTTTCTTAAATGTTTTTCTTTTTTTTTTTTTTTTGCTTTTTCTTTTATTAGTCCAAGTTTACAATACATGAAGTTTACATTCATTTTAGGGAGCAGGAGTAAATGCATAGCAGGTGTAAATGCATAACACAGTTTGATTTCTTAGGATTCTTGGGTGATTACCTGTGGGCCACAAATTTTACATTTCGTGGATGATTTATGCAGGATTAAAGAATTTGCTTGTACATAATCTGAGGATTTAGGAGAGAAAGCAGGGAAACATTACTGCTGTTCTCAGTTTTTCTTTTAGCTCCACCAAGGAAACACCCTGTGCCAGCCAGATGGTGAAGGAACTCTTCATGTTGGGCATGATTTTGCACACTGGTGATGGCAATTAGTACTGCTGGGTGCAGCAGAGATACCCTGTCCAATCGCAGCACAAGTGTTCAGCCCAACAGTGAGGGAAACTGGATCAGAATTCCACACCTCTTGGTCCAATGTCGAACTTCCTCACATTTGGCCTGAGTTGCCCTTCATGAGGCTGGACATGTGTTGCTCTAGAGAAGAATGAGCTGGGGTAAGGAGAAGGTGACAACTGCCCATGATCCAATCAAGCAAGGAGCTCACTTTTCATGGACTTAGTCTTTCTTTTTAAAGAAATCTCTTTTGAGAATTAGGAAGTGCAGAAAATTTCCTACTTTCTAATTGAAACATTAATTTTCCATTAGTTATAATTTGAATTATTAAAGATCTTTAATCAGCTGTAATAATTATCAATATGGTACCCATTATAGTTCAAAAAAATGTTTAAGCCCCAAACCACATTCTTTTATTCCATAAACCTTTTTGATGACTAGGTAATATTAAGCTATCACTATTATATCAGGTAAGGTCAATATAAATATACAGGTTCTGTTTATTTCTATTTTGGTTTTGGTTTTGTTATTTTTGTGCTTTTATCATTTTATCTATTAATTTAGAAATAGTTTCTTTGCTTATGGTTTATTTCTTACCTTATTCCTTACCCTTATCCAAATTGCCATTAACTTCAAATTAAGAGCATTTAAAAAATGCAAAGTATTCATAACAAAGGACATTTTGAGAGCAAACCATGATTCAGTTAAGCCTAGTTATGCATAGAAAGCACTTTCTAAAGCCCATCTTCACCTATTGTACTTTTTTTTCTTGATAGAACTCACTGACTTGAGAGGCTTTCTGAATTCCCTTGTTATTGGCACATGAGTAAATTCTCATCAAAGGCACCTATGAGGACTATTCCACTGGGAATTTCTTGAGAGGTATTTATCCATAAATGATGAAAAATACTTGTTGAAACCTGACTTTTGTACTTGTTTTGAATATGATTTGTGAGGATGTGATGGCAGGAGCTCTGACAGCCGTTTTAGAGGAAGAGGCAACATGCGTAAGAACCAGTCCAGTAGGCTGAAGGTATTAGAAAGGAAAGATGGAATTACTTGGCTGTCAAGAGACATCAGAAGGCTTCTAAAGCAGCACAGTCATTCCAGAGCACAAGCTGTCTTGTCTGATGTAAAAGAACCCTGCTTTGTGAGTCCTTCCTCTTGAGTGTTCACCATCACTGGCACAAGGTTACACAGGAGGATTTTCAGTGAAGCTGAATTTCTACGTGTGGAATTCCACAATTTATAACTTATAGATGAGGAACATATTTACAGTTTGTGTGTAGCTCTCCCAGATGTCCTAAAGTTTGAGAAGGAATAGTAACAAATAAAAATAGAGTATTTCCTACCACTTTACACCAAGTTGCCTTTAGCAAAACTACGGTTTCTTTGCCCATGCAAAGCCTACTGTTGCAGTATCTCAGAAGCATCTCCACAATGAAGTAAATGTGCCTGGTCATCACATTGGCACAGCTGACTGCTTCAGAACCTTCCCTGCTCATGAGAGTGCTGACGTACTTAGTGGGACATACTCAGCAAAGGGCACAGACCCCACAGCTCCCTTGCAACCTTTCACAGCTCTGGCCTGTGCGTGGGACACAGACAGCTTCCATAAAGGAAGAATGGTAAACAGAGTCCAAGCTGTAGACATCTGTAATTGAGTTCTGGAAGTGAGATACCCAGCTTTTCAAATTTCCAGTGAAAGCACAACTTTCTAATCCCAGACTAGCTCATAATATCTCATAAGAGAAATACTACAAAAACACATTCGTCTTTGTCAGCTTGGTAAGTGACCTTGTAAAAACCCCTAGACTACCTCAGTAGACTTAAAATATCAAATTTTTTTCTAATATATCAATTCTTCTCCTAAGAAACACAAAGGGAAACAAAACCAAACCACAATTGGGCTCTCTTGATATTTTCCATGACTTTCCTGAGTTTACAAAAAGTAGAGAGTTTATTAAAGTGAAAGTCCATGGCGGGTGGAGAAAGAATAACTTAGGGAGATTAAATGAGCTGGATGTTATATGCTTTTACTATTTAAGGCATTGAAAAATATCAAAATAATTGGAAAATGATGCACTGTAGACACCAGGCTGTTTTTCAGCTGAACAGCTAATAATCACTCCTCACAATGTTCCAGATGTGTGTTTCCTCTAATAATGATGAGTTAAAAATAACACTTCTAACTCTTTCTCCAAGCGCTGCTGGGCCCACTGCCAACAGCATTCCACAGGAGGGAGCATTGCTGGTAGCTCCAGAGCAGCTTCCCAATAAAGGAAATCTGCATGCTAATCACATTATTCAAATGTAATCTTAATTACTTCAAAACTTCTGCAAACTTTCCCAAGTCAGCTCTGATAATGAGCTCCTGGGCTTCAGTTTCCTGGCTCATGCAGACCTGCTAAATGGGCTGCAACTGGACCGCTGCTTGGATGAATACTTACTCAGGCTGGGTCGTATACTCAAGGTCTCAGGACCTCCTGGCTTAGCTCCTTTCCCAGCTCCCCTTTCCATCTCAGCTCCTCCTTTCTCATCAACTTCCGTACTGCCAAATCTAATGGTCATATTCCCTTCTGGAGCTGCCTTGAAAACTTCCTAGCACAGGTGATTGACTTCAAGGTTTTCTTTATTTTGCATAGATGGAAACTACCCAAACCTTTACTCTAATCCAACACTGCATGGATGGTATAGAAAGGAGCTGACCAGTTTCACGTTCTCAGTTCCACAAGTACAGTGGCCTCATTCTTATGCTCCAGAAGGTAGAAATGGAATTGCCTCTTGGGGTTACTGTAATGAGCATGGGATGGGAGAAAGGCTTGGATCCTAACTTCAGTTCTACCACTGTCAGTCAGTGGGTGGGTGCTAATGCGTAGGGTTGACACCTATACATGGCAATTAACATTCTGACTTACCTTCCTCCAAAGCTCTTAAAGAGAGAAAATCAGGAACTGGGTGAACATTAAGAAGTACCTGCAAGTTCAAGTGGATATCTGATCTTGAGTCATTATGAAGTCATACTGGGAAGATGTAGACCAAATCCAGCATCACACTTTGGTCTCCTGGCAAGGTCTGAATATGTTAGGTTCCCCTAGACTAATGTCCCAAGGGGTCCTCCCCCAGTGCAGTTGTCTTCAGAGGTGGGATTTGGGGAAAGTGATTAAGTAATGAGAGTTCCAACTTACCCAATGTATTACTCCTTTGATAAGTTTATAGATCAATAGGTTTATTGGGAGGTAGTGCCTAATTGGACGAAGCATGTTGGGGGCATTGTACTGAGAACAACATGTGGTATCCAGTCCCTTCTTCACTGGCTTTTTACCTTTTTCCTTGTTTCTGGCAGTTTTTTCTATATGAAGCCCTCCTATTTTCAAGTTTCTCCCTTACTATAAGCCTGAAGCAATGGAGCCATGTGACCATGACCTGAAACCTCTGAAACCATGAGCCCAAATCTTTCCTCCTCTGAGTTGTTCCTCTGAGGTATTTTGTTATAGTGATGCAAAACTGACTAACACACCTCTTTGGAAACACAGTGACAAGAGGAAGCATTGTTAAGGATTTTGTAAGTATGGCTCCATGTATAGTGCTGTATTATCCCAGTCTATTCCCTGTCGTGTAGGTGACTGACAAGAAAATATTCCATGTGACAAGGGTCAGAGCTCACACTTTCTTTTCCTTCTCACAGTCCTTCTTCAGGCTATTTCATTCATGAGATAATTTTACCCTCTCTCTACATAAATTAGCTTTGCTAATAAGCCACTCTGCAGTAAAGAATTACCTTTATACACTGGGGCATTTGTGCTTTGCTCTGGCCTCGGGACTAAGCCTCTAAAGCCCTGGAATCTCTAGAGAGACCAGTGCGCCTGTTTCTCCTTTGGGTTCTTTAGATCACAGCAGGGAAAGGGGCAGACAATCCCAAAGGAACACCACGTGATTAGAGATTTGGGGTTTAACGTGGATGATATCATCCCAAATTCCATGGATGGCTGAGTGCTGAGAACTGCACTGAATCATGTGGCCATGGCACCACCGGTCATCTCTGTTTAAGGGAGACATAACACAGTCTGTGGACACTGAGTCCCGGGGGAGCCTCCCAGCGGGCAGTGTTCTGTGCTACCACACGTCGCACCTGATAACATTGTCTGGGGTGCAAGGGGACAATGACAGCTTCATTTTGGAGCCCTCTCTCTGGCTTTCTTTCCTTGGTAGTTTCTAACATTCATCATTTTTCTGAAATAAAACTATATCACAAGGGTACCATTTTTCTGAGTTCTTTGCATTTTTGCAGCAAATTATTAAGCCTGAGGGGTCTTATAGAAACCCCAACACGTGCAGTTGGTGTCAGGAATGTCTTGCAGATTAAAGTTCCTCACCTGTGCTGCCTGTTCCCTCTGTTCTCCCATCCAAGGCCTGCTGGGTAACGAGCACAGTTGCACTGTTGAGGATTCCAATCAGCACCGTGCTCCTGATTTACTTACAAGCACTCCCGCCCCTCACACACAGCTTGGGTCTGTCTCTGGCTGCGACCTTGTGCTGGAAGTGCTTCTTGCTTCGTTCTTTATCTTTTGCATAGTCAGGTTTTTGGCAGTCTGTTTTACCCTGCAGGTATTGAGTGAACACTGGGGATTGGGTAGATCTCACGTAAGCTAGGAATTAGGTAAGAGAACTTCATGGTCTCTGAACCCAACCAGTATCCATGGTGTATCTTTGATCTCATCAGAAGATCTGTGCAGGCTGAACCCATCTCCTTCAGGGTCCACAGCCTACGTGAACACATCCCGTCCAGCATCCATCGTCTTCCTCCTGGGCTGACAGTTGAAATCCCCATCTCTTCTCCTACCACTCATGGCTGCATTCAGGCAGGAGCTTCTCAGAGAGTCCCTTGGGGTCTTCCCCTAATTCTCCAAAGCCCACACCTGCCCTTGGAGCCCAGAGCTACCCCATTGCTCAGAGTCTGAATTTGATAAATACACTAAAGTATGAGAATGCACCATGCTGTTTGGAGACACATCATGGATAAGTAGTGCTATGTTTGTCTCTTCTCCACTGAAGCAACACGAATGGCTTCTGAACAACGGTAAGTAATGTGAAACGCATCTCGTAGTGCTCCATAATGTTATTTTCTTCTGGATTTCTTGGACCATTTATTTGTTAATCTTTACTTCTAGCACCTGCTTTCTTATGTCTTAAAGTTTTCCCACATTTTCAAAGTTGTGCAAGACTTTCCTGGACATCACCCATGACAAGTGCTAGGCCTTCTGTTTGTTTCTGGAATTCAGGATGCAGTTTACAGTGAGGAAGGGGAAGTGAAGGCTCCTGTGGAGGCGGATCACTCCTGGAGTGTGGGTGTTGGAACCAGCGTGGCCGGGCTTGGAGTCCACATCTTGCGCTGAGAGGAGACCCTTGAGCTCTGTTTGCCAACATCACAATCTGTCTAGCAGAGCCGGTACCTTCTATAAGCTGTGTGCAGGGTGAGGGGCAGGCCCACTGCCATCACACAGATTTGCCCCTGAAACTGTTATCAGCAGAAGAATGGAATAAAGGGGCAGAGTGACAGGAGATGTGCCCAACCAGGTCAACTGTATCTGTTCCATTTTGCCTGAAATGCTTTACATAGGAAAATCCCAGCCCTTCCTAGAAAGAGACATAAAATCCAAATGGAGAGGACACTCCTAAATGGAACTGAACAGGAAAGAATTCCCCCAGTAAGGAGGCAAGAAGGTATGAGTTAAGTGTCTTACACAGGCAGCGTTGATACCCATATGCCTTTATTATTTTGTGTAATCAGATTTCATTATAAGGAGAATGGGTTCTTTTATTCTAGCTTTGCAATCAAATATCAAAGTTATGAATGGGTCAGCTTTTGCATTGCTGGAACATAGAATCTGATACCTAACAACTTTAAAAAGGAGAGGTTTAATATAGCTTGTGTTTTATTTTCAAGGGATTCGGTCCATGGTCGGCTGACTCTTATGACACCGTCATCATGGCTTAAGGGTAAGGTGGAGCGAAGCTGCTCAGTTCATGGTGGCCAGGAAACAGAGCAGAGGAAATGGTGCCCGAGAGGAAGGGGTGAGAGACCACGTACAGTCCCCAAGGCCGCACCCCCCTGAGCCTGAGCAATCCCCTGGGCAGTTTCCAAACCAATCATGTTGATACACTTAAGCCCCAGCATTTTGCAAAATTTAAGATCAAACAAATAAATGGCGGCATCAACTGTGATGTGATTTCAAGCATCCTACAGAAATAAAGCAAAACAAGCCAGCCTCGCATGACCTCTACCTTTCAAAACGTTTATCTCACTAGAAAGTTCCTGTTCCCAGAACATGAAGATTGTCTCTAAACTCCATGTCTGTGGTATCTAAAGAACAAACTGTCAACTTATAATCAAAACACATCATTTCATCTAAACCCAGGTTCCAGACCAGCAATTAAAGCCGGAGGTATTTAAGGGTCTCCTTTGAAGCAAAGATTGGCTAGATCAGTCTACAGGTAGCACAGTGGCTTCTTTGCTGAGTGAGATGACAGCATCCCCAGGGGGTGCAGAGGCACTGAGCTCATTATTTCCTGTCTAGAAAGTTATATCACCCAACTTGTCTCCAGCTGGGGAGCGTTTACATGAAACCCTTCTCTGCAATTCCCTACATATTTTTTTTTCAGAAAACATCAACACCCCACCATGACCCATATAATTTGTATAAATGCAAGACAAAATCTTCAGAAGGTACTGAGAACTTGAATCCCAAAGCATTTTAAATGCAGTATTTGCACTTTGCAAATAATCCTCTATGTGAAAAGTGCTTCCTTTTTCTTGACTCTCATTTCAAGTGTTCTGTGTTGCTCCTACTGTTTAGTCCAACTACTCTAGAAGTCAGATGTGCACGCTGAGATCTGGGAAGAGCTCCAGTGGCCGGCAGCTCTGCTCTCCTGCTTCCCATTGGATAAGGAGCTGGGTGCCACTGTTAGAGGAAAGGAGCTCCGTCACAGACCAGAGAGGTAACTGATGGGAAAGAACGGGCTTGCAAATGAGAACCACCTCTGGATGCAACTCTCTGAGAATGGAAGCCGCTGCTTCCCACAGTTGCTTTGCAGACCCCACACCCACCGCCCTTTACCCCAGTTGGCCAGAGGGACTTGGAGAGAGAGGGCCACGGGGGAAGCTATTGAGACATTTCTGTTGCTAAGATTTCTCTTTTCATCCCATAACTTGCTGAGCTGATAAATGCATTGCCTGCAGTTTGGGAAAGTGTAGAGATGATTAACAGAGGATCTAAGTCCCTAACCCCACATGCACACACATGATCTGTAAACATAAAAGCACATGAGTGCACACATGCATAAATGCAAACACAAATACACATAAATGTGTAAGTACATATGCACATATCAACACCACCACACACACAGGAGGACATCTCCACAAATGTCTGTATATGAACTCATGTAAACACACAGACACATAGGTACAAGTTCATAAACAAATGTACACATAAACACAACCGTACCCAGTAGTGCATAACTAACAGAAATACCATATATACACTGAGACAAACACCCCCTTAACCTCATACACACACACATGCACACACACACACACCTGCATATGCACACACCCATTAACTGAGATAGCCCTAAGAAACAGGAATAACTATCAAACAGTCATGTGAACCCAGAGCATCACATAGCTTGGTTCCTGAACTGGGATGTGAGAATTATTTGCTGTCTTGCTGCCTTTAGCACACCAGGGTATCTACCTGCAAGCAGCTTGGGCAGGCTGGTAGGAAAAGAAGTGAAATGCTCCTGGAAGGTAAAGTTTTCCAGTGATTATCAGACATTGCAGATTCACAATTATCTTTTCAGATTTGCTAAATATGTCAGATTATTTGGTTGGAGATATGTCCTTTCGTTCCTGTGCAAGCAGCTGAATAGCTGAAGTGTAAGATCAGCCTGTCAGCAGCTTCAGGAATCCTGGATGCAATCTCTGAGGTTCTCCTGTTTGTCAAAACCTTGGGGGAAACTGGTGTGTGTGTGTGTGTGTGTGTGTGTGTGTGTGTGTCTGTGTGTCTGTGTGTCTGTGTGTGTGAGGGGGAGAAAGAGAGAAAGCGAGAGAGAGAGAGAGAGAGAGAGAGAGAGAGAGAGCCAGAGGTGAAACCAGAACTGTGAATTCTAACGTGGGGGAGGCAGGACAAGATGGCAGAACAGTAAACAGCATGCTAAGCGGCCTCCCTGAAAAGATACCATCCAGATGCTGGAATACAGAAACATGGGAAAGACAAGAAGGAGGGAGGCGGGCCCTCTGGATCCAGGAAGAATTGAAGCCCACAGAAAGAATAAAAAGAAACACCCAAATGACGAAGGTGGTGGCTGGCAGCGCCTCTGCCCGGAGCTGGACCCACTCTGTGAAACGAGTTGCTGGTACCCTGGGATGCACGATCAAAGTGCCCAGAGAGGCACCATTGGAGGAGAGTGGCAGTGGACAGGGGAAGCAGACCTGGAGGACTAAAACTGACTGATGGTGAGTGCAGCGAACCCCAATCCTCTGTGAGGGAGAGCGAGGGACTGGCAGCCATTTTGGGGCTGAAGCCACTCCTAGTTGGGCACAGTCCTGCAGAAATTTCTCCGACTGAGCCCTGGAAGGTCCCAGCAGGTGACCAGCTTGGTCTGGAGACCACAGCTCCATGCGCACCCTAGGGGTGATAGTGGAAGAATCGTGCATAACCGGCCCAGATTCCCAGGCGGCGGCCCCACCACTGCCCACTGGGCCAGACATCGGGGAGCCAAGATGGGTTGGGGAAAGGCAGAGGATAGCACTGTAACAGCACACCCAGTGGTAGCCATCAGGTATCCACAATCCACACTGGCTAGAAGAACCAGTCTAGCCTTAAGAAATTATAAGATCCCTGGTACACACTTGTCCAGAACAACCCAGGAATATGTCAAGACAAAGAACCAAAGGGCAGTATCTGGTCTCCAATCCAAGCAGAACAAATAAAGGAGAAACAAACACAGAAGAGGTTGGGAGTCTCACAACTAAAGTCTCTGGGGTGATGACAACTGAAGTAAAGAAACAACTACATGAGGCTATAAAAGAAATTAGAACAGAAATACTAACTCAACTAAAAGAATAAATGAAAAACATAATAAAAAAATTGCTAGGCATCTCTAAAGGAGACATAGATGAAAAAATGGAGCATAGGAAAACGAGGGAAACCTGGAGTGAATGACACAAAAAAGATCTAGAATACATGAAACAGATTCAAAGAGATTACCAGGAAATCAAAAACTCCAATGGAAGTTGGCAAAACCACTTGAAGGAAACTTGAAGACAGGTTTGCAGCTTGTGATTGTGAAAGGAAAGATCTCTTAAAAATAACAAGAAACCTGGAAGTAACAATACAACAGCTGCAAGACAACCCAAATAAACATAACTTAAGAATAAAAGGTGTGAGTGAAAAAGCAGGGGTCAATACAAATTAAATTAAAAGCCTATTTACAGAAATAATTTCAGAAAACTTTCCAAGCATGGGAACAAGAAGTGACTTTCAGATAAGTGAAGCATATAGAACTCCAGCTAAACATAAACAAAATATATCTACACCCAGGCATATAATAATCAAGATTCCAGAAATTCAACACAAAAACAGAATATTGAAAGCTATTAGAGAGAAAAAAAAAAAAGATCACCTACAAAGGAAAACCCATCAGAATAATGACAGACTTCTCAACACAAACCATCAGGTCAAGAATAGCTTGGAGTGAAGTATTTCAAGCCCTAAAAGAAAACAACTTCCAACCCAGATGGATGTACCCTGCAAAACTATCTTTCAAAATCAATGGAGAAACAAGATACTTCCACGACAAAGAACAACTAAAGGAATTTATGGCAACCAAGTCAACCCTACAAAGAATACTGAAGGACATTTTAGAGAGAGATAAAAAGTCCACAGCTCCAGAAACAGTGGCAGAGGGATATCACCAAGCGGGGCAGACAATTGAATAATCCATCATCAGGATTTGAGTCTGGTATTGTTTTCAGTGAGTTGCTTAGTTTGATCTTATTCTACCTCGACCTGCCTAATTTTATTATATATGATGACATAGACAGCTATTTCAAAGATAACAAAATATATTAGGGTAGCCTTTATTGATATTTGATCACCTTGTTTTGAAACCCGGTATTTCTTTCATTGTCCTGTTTTGAGTGATTTTAACCTATTTTGGTTTGTTTGATTGTATTATAACAGATGATATAGGCAACTGTTCAAAAGATAATATGAGGCATTATAGAAATCAACATTGTATTACTATGTATTGCTTCTATTGTTTTATTTGTTATTGGTTTTATTCTGTACTATTTTGTTTGATTATATTAGACCTGATGTTATGGGCAGTTATTTTGAAGATAACAAGAGGTACTACAAGGGGAAAGGAGGAAAGAAGGAAGGGAAAAGGAAAAAGACATAGATTTATATGAAGGTATATATAAGATAGTTAAAATGACTCCACTACTAAATGCATTAACTATTGGGAAAGAACATTTAATACTCATATGATTAGATCAATTTTACATGTCTGTATCAGTCAATCTGAGCAACCCCTTTGAAGGTAACGATATACAATGTCATAACCACTGTCAAATTCCAATCATCTCATTTTGTAAACCTATAATGTTACAGTATTGGATTTGTTGTTGTTATTTGTTGGTCCCTTTTGCTTTTTGTTTCTGTTTTCTGTGACCATTGTTTTATTTTTTATTGGTTTTATTCTGAACTATTTTGTTTGATTACATTAAGCCTGATGATATGGGCAGTTATTTTAAAGACAACAAGAGGTATTCTAAGGGTAAAGGAGGAAAGAAGGAAGGCAAAAGGAAAAAGACATAAATTTATAAATAGGTATACATAGGATAGTTAAAATGACTATATTACTAAATACATTAGCTATTGAAAAAGAACAGTTAATACTCATACGATTAGATCAATTTTGCATGTCTATATCTGTTAATCTGAACAACCCCTTTGAAGGTAACGATATGCAATATTACAACTACTATCAAATTCCAATCATCTCATTTTGTAAACCTATAATGTCATCATATCAGATTTGTTGTTGTTGTTTGTTTGTCTCTTTTGCTTTTGTTTCTCTTTTCTGTGTCCATTTTCTCTTTTAAAAAAAAATTCTAGTGTGGGAACCAGCACACACAACAGAACAAACCGTTGCTTTCCACCTCATCATCGTGGCGTGGTCTCTCACCTCCTGGCGTCGCCTAAGCTTGGGGCAGGGACAAGGGCTTGGTCCCAGTTCTAATCCACTTGCGTGTATATAGAATTGAAAATCATTCAGTCTGTATGTTATAAAATAATCAAACTGAAGAATGCTCCAGTGTTTTTGTTCATGTTTAAATAGATGATACCTGGTCAATAAAAGATTTCTTTAAGCTGATAAATGAAGCTTATGTCTGTTGTAAATCCAAGATAAGAAAACCCACTAGACATGAAGAGAGAAGCTGGAGAGAGCCAGAAGAACACTGCCGACCCCAAATGGGGGGCAGGTCCCAGCCCTTGTTCTCTCTAATGCTTCCTTCTGTGCAATTCTCGTATTTCAGATTCCTGCAGATAACCACAGAGCCAAGTCTAAGCTGTGCACTGAAAACCTAAACCTGGGCCTGCTTTTATCTTAGAACGTGCCCCGCCCAGTGTAACATTCAAATCCCTGCCTGTGCTGTACAGGTGAACATGACACTGTATCACCCGTATTTCAGCAAATTCCCCAACGTGCCATCAATACTCTCTGTGCAATGGAAAATACCTGCAGTATTGGGTGTGCTTGATGGTGGGTTAGCTTGCAGGGTGCATCTGTTTTGCTCACCTAGAAGTGGAGTGAAGAGCTAAGGGGAAGAAACAGCTTCAGTGCTGTATGGAGGGGTGCTGGGATCATCCCCACAACTGTCGAGGGACTCATTTGGTCCTCTTAGTCCAGCCTGGACTTTACCTGTTCTTTTTATTTTATTGGATTGTTCCAACTTTGTTAAGGTCTCACATATAAGGTTTCTTCCCATTGGTGTGGGCACTGATGCTTTTGAGTGTGACCCCAAAAGCACAGGCAACAAAAGCAAAATCAACCACCATACTTGTAATCCTCACACCAAAGTGCTCATGCTCACAGAGGAAACAATTGACAGCATGGACTGACAGAATGGGAGAGATACATTTGTGAATCGGCCTGAACTCTGATCCCCACATTTCTCACACGACATCGGAGGGACTTTTCTGGGCAACGCCAGCTTCCTGATTGCCATGCACGACAAGGGGACCCCCAAATCACCTGATATGGTTAAAATATGCATGAGCTGCCCACATGGCAGTGGGGTACAGAGCATAACTTGCCACCTGCCTTGATGAACTCTACTTCACAAAGGTTCTGTCGGATTAAAGGATGATTCTCTCATGGGGCTTTAATCCAGGATGTTGGCAAAATAAAAGCAAAGAGCTTGATTCCCCCTTGTCTCTGTACATAGGAGGCTTCAGAATTTGCAGAAGAAAACTTTAGCGGTCTTCTCTTCTTGCGTTCTCTCAGCCTAATGCACCTGAGAACATGAACCACAGTTCTTCCCTGTGTCCTCTCCAATCACTTGGCTCTCTCTTGCCCACTGAGCTGCTCCTTGGTTCAGGCTTCTGTGAGCAGCATTTCAGATTCTAGTCCTTTGTGTTCATTTCCAGCTTTGAATTCTGATTTCCAGGGTCCAACACCTGTGACAGATGTGGAAAACAAGAATGGAGACAACTTCTGTCATAATTAGCAGGAAATGTGTAGAGCGTAGGAAACCTGAGGTGAATTTTGCTCAGTGGATAAGGTCAGTGTCACCGGGAACTGCAGCCCTTTGTTTTCCTCATGTTAAGATGAACAAGGTTTAGCACCAGGAGAAACCCTAGCTGTGCTCAGCAGAGGTGGCATCTGGACGACGACTCTGCAACCCAGACGCTCCTTGTTTCAAGCCCTCTTCAAGCCATGGGGCACTTTCAGCTCCGAGGACACTTTCTTCTGCCTCTTCCTATCCTAGGTTTGGTTCCTGAACCACATGGAGCCACCTCAGCAGCGGGTCACTGGGTTTCCAGTGCTGCCTTAATGGGACTCCTCATCCCTACCAGGATGCCTGCTGCTCCACCCACCCACAAGGCAAGCCCCCAGCCTCACCCTGCAGCACTACACCGGCTCTCTTTACAGAGGGAATGCTCGCCCCTGCTGCCTGTAGATTCGTGCCAGCATTGCATTATGATACTGCAGCCTCAAGCACGAATTTCCATGAAGTCTGAGCCAAAAGTTGGGCCTCAAAATGGAGAGACTACTGCAAGTGGCTTCAAGAAGGAGCAGACTTCGCCCGAATAGTGAACAGGCAAGCTCTTCTCTCTTGAACAAGGATCCTCTCCCTCCTGAGCCGCAGGGCCCCAGAGCTGCCTGCTGGCTAGCAAAGGAGCTTGGAGGGGACTTGCTCACCACTTGGGCCTCCTGGCCCCATCTGCACTCAACTGAGAAAAAGAAAATGAAGGAGAGACACAAGGTTTAGGAGCCTCAATTCTCAACCGCGACTGTAACAACTGTAGGACTCACGGAGCACCAGCTCTTCGGCCCAGGTTCCCATGGCCGGTGACGCCTACTCGACCCAGAGTGCACTCTGGCCCCGTGGACAAGACTGCAGGAAGCGCTTCCTGTCTCATACCATGGGTCGGCACGTGGAGGGGCTGCTGGTGCTCCCATTCGCAGATATCTGTAACCACAGGACGGCCGCACTCTATTTTGGGTGGCTGAGTCATCAGCCGCTAAAGTCACCGAGCAGAGCTGCCCCAAATGATTCCTCGGGGTCTTTCAAGGTCTAATCCCTAAAATTCTATTTCTCAGTGAGGAAACAGCTCAATAGAGACGATCGCAAGCCTTTGAAGCCAATGCCTGTTCCACCAACTAGTCTGTCCTCACTAGTAAAATCCATATTAAATCTTGCTACTCCTACATTCTCATTCAGGTTAAATAAAGTCTCACTCATTCCTGTGGTGAATTCAGTGACATTTTATAGTTTAAAAATAATGTAGTAATGATGAATTACTTTTCATCTTTACCACTTTGATTTACACTGTCTGTGATTTTCCTAGCAGCTGCTTCTCCATCTTTGGAAAGGGCACTTCCTCTTATGATCTTTTTTTGAGAGTGCACATTGCTTTTCTCCCTCACTAAGAATCCTGTGAATGCTTTTTTCTCTTCCTGAAAGACAACTGTGAAGGCTTTCTGGCACAACATAGCGGGGCTTCTGCGTACTACTAAATTGAAACATTATTCTATTGATTTTTATTTTTGTTCAGGCACATGACAAGCTTTATCTGCAGATGTTCCCAAGCACTTTCATGTCAATATTAGTTTTAGATTTCAAGCTTGACACTAAAACATGATGCTCACAACACGCTTGCATGCACATCACTAAAAGTAGTTCAGAGATTTTACCCCCAAAATGGATTACATTAGATCCCTTTTAGTAACCACAAATTCACGAAGGCTAATTTTACATACTCCATAAAGGATAAATGAAAGCTTGGGATTATCGGTGTCACCTATCTGTGACTTTCCAGTGATTCTTCTTAGCATACGATCATCAATGCCCTCTTGGGTCAACCGAAGATTATACTGCAGGGCTGGATCCTTCTTAGCATAAGATCTTCTCTGCATTTTGAGGCATCCCAGGATTATACTTGCCCATTGAGTCATAAACCTCTGAGACTTCTACCAAACTGAAATCTTTCGTTAGCCCCACCTATCAATATATACACCCAATAAATAGTGCTGTCTTGGAGTGTTGGGAGAGGACCCAGCTAGAGACATTGACTTCCCAGCCACTCATGTATTACTAAACTTGTCTCTGCTTTTTATTCTATCCTTTCACTGTACACTTAACACAGACAGTCAAGGCTCTTCACCGGGTCCCCAATAGATCACCATGAAGGTATAGCTGTCCAAGAAGAAATACAAAATGAAACAAAGCAGGACATGTTTATGGTTCTCAATGCTTCTCCAAATTCCACAAGCTTCAAATAAAACATCCTATTAAATGCCACTCTCTTATTGTGAACTCACACATTAAAAGCACTCTCTTGTCAAATTTCAGATATAAGAGATTTTAAGAAGAAAAATTTGGCAAGATAAAGCCAGGCTATGAACTCAGGTTCTGCCTTTAACATGGCAGAGAGGAAAAGTAGAGAAAACTGACACCCAGCATGGACACTAAGTAAATAACAGCACAGGACGTTGCCAGGAGATTACACTCATGTGGTGATAAAGTGGACCTGGGAGAAACACCAGTTTCCCCACCCATGTTTCTTAAAGAATTCCAGAAGCCAAGGACACTGACTGCTGACGCACGTGCAGAGCTGGGAGGTGAGGCGACCCCTGCACAAGGCCCTTCCTGCGTCCTGCCGCGCACACATGGCTGTTGGTGTCACAAAGGCAGCGTGCCAACCTTCCCCGGCTTTTGCACCTGGACATCAGAACCACAGCACTGATCTTCGCAACTGGAAGTGGCAACCTTCCACTGTCTTTTACACACGTCTGCTTTCAGCTGAATGAAAAGTAGTGTCCACCGTGCTTTACTATGGACCAAGAATAGAGAACTGAATCCCCACCTCCTTTCTAACTTCAAGGTCACTGACAGAGGAACAGTAACCACTCCGAGCGCCTTCTCATCCCTTCCTCCCGCAGGAGCCTGCAGGGTTGGACTGTGGTTGGTCCTTTCCTCCTGGCCAACAGATGCGCCGTGCTGGAACCACTGCTGCACGGCTCGCTCCTGGCTTCCTTCCCGCTCCAGGGTATTACCGAGGTAGTCTTTGTGTTCCCGGTTTATGCCCACGATATCATTGCTGCCTCCTTGGGGCCCAAAAATACTCAGTCCAGGCTTGACCTTGCCATTTCATCTATGCACAGCAAGAACATCTTTTGCTTGGTCTTCTGAGAGCGTTCACTGATCACCATTTCTAACCCGGTCAGGGCTCCCTGTCCTTTCCCATCAGCAGCCATTAAGACTGAGGGCTTGGCTGGAAGGGCATCATTGTTTCATACAATGATGACACAGTTACGGAAAAATCATTGGGGCCATAAACGTCTAAAGGTGACATTAAACCATCACTGAACAAAATCCAAGAACTGATTATTGCTTCCCAAGGAACATGAAACCAAAGCACAGTGTTCTAATCAGGTTCCTCTCTGTTTGTGAACATTTACACAAACGTGGTTTTCTGTAAGATATATTTTCAAGGTGCAGACGGAGAAAAATAAACCCCTTTGTTTATAAATCTGGAATGGGACTTATTCTATGTTGAAACAGCATCCATAATGTGCTATAGCCCCAGAAATGTCTGGCAACCCCATTCTTTAATTGGAAGTCTTATATATATTATCTGCCTGAATGTCATACAACAGAATTTGATGTCTCTGAAGAGCTTGAAAAATCACATGACTCATCTAAATCAATTTCAGGTGCAACTCATCAGCTACTGCTGGAGATCCTGTCATGTTGAGCATTTTTTATTAGGATGTCAGGCTGGGCTAGAAGTATCTGAGGAAAGATGTATCATGGGGAACTGGCGTGCTTGAAGGACAGAGTGACCTTGGTACAACCAAAGCGAATTTGCTACACTTTTAAAGCAGAGGTTTGGAGTTGTTAACAACTGGCATAAATTGGCAGAAATTGTCTGCCCGTGAGCTATATTTGTTCAAATAGCTGACATCAAATCACCAAGTACCAAGCAGAACTTGCCTGAGAAAAGTGACAGCACTCTCTCCTTTGGTCACAGGATCAGACTGTGCCTTGTACAGGTCGGCCTGCTGGAAAGTGACACATGCGCACACGACCAGAGTGTAAAAACCTCTGAATGATTTTCTCAGCGACAGGGCTGTGAGAAGCAGGAAGAAGCGCTGGGTGAGCGTCACCCATCCTGGCTCCAGCGAGTGCCCTCGTGGCCTCCTGTGTGGCCACATGAACTTGGTGACCGAGTCGGTGATGTAGGACTGCCAGCCGGGGCCCGGCATGAGGCTCAGGCACGGAATGGGTGTGACACACAGCAGGGTGTGGTGGGGCTGCAGGAAGCAGCGCTGGCCCTTCCTCTCCTCGTCCTCCTGCCTGGGGTGGCGTGGAGCACAAAGAGAACCAAGCAGATTATGTGTCCCTGTGTCCTCCTGGGTAAGGCGCTTCATGGGCCCTGGCTTTCCGTTTCTGCTGTCCATCCACGGACATTTTGATCAGCTTGGGAGTCTGCTGGGTGCTGAGCTGCAGCTCCTTGTCCAGCTCCCAGAAGGCAGAGCTGCCACCTCCTGCCCTCAGCCTGTGAGAAGAAGACTCAGGAGTGAGAAGGCAGCTACACAGGATCAGGAGAGCGGGTCCATGTCCCCGAACTGCTGCACATTTGAGGTCTCTGGGAAGCTTTTAAACAGCCTGTGCCCACTGTCAGCCCACAGCATCTCAGCCAGAATGTCAGGGGGAGCAGCCGAGAATGCGTAGGCTTCCAGTGTGCAGTGAAGTTTGGAAACCACTCCTTTGTGCTCCAGGTAGAAACAAACCCAGTTCCACTGCCCTGTTTCACCTCTCCCTGGACAAGATGATGGTTCTGAGCCTCATTTTCCTCCCCTGTGGAATGCGGTCTTTCCTTGCAACCCCAAGGGGAGTCACTCGTGCAGTGGGTTTGGTAGGAGGCCGACCCACCGGAAGTGCTCCATAGAATTTAGGCATTACTGTCATGCATGATTCAGGGAGGCTGTCTCACAGAGCTCTGTCCAGTTTCTTCAGGACAACAGAGAAAGGAGACTCGCTGGGTCTTTAGAACCTGGGCAGCTGCCTACAGCTGGGTCTGCAAAGGCTGCCTCAGTAGGAACTGCTTGGGCCCTCACCTGCACCAGGAGGACACTTTTCCTGGGCATTGCCTGGCTAGTCCTCACCACAGCAGGGGCGATTGATCAAACTATGGGGAACTGGTCCCCTGAGAGTGAAAAGCCAGTGGAGGGTTTGATGAGATTTGATCGTCAGGTTCGCTCTGGAGGAAGCAGAAAAGAGGTGGGAGTTTTCTGGCTGCCAGGTGACAGGAGCAGAAGGATCTGATGGGAGACTCTTCCAGTAGCTCAGTGCCGGGTCCCGAGTTTCAGCATGGGACAGAGAGGGAATCCATCCACATAGCAAGCGCACAGACCAGTGGACAGGGGAGCAGCACTGTGACCCTGCACGTGATCCTCACATCCAGATCCTCCGAGTCCTCCTGTTTCAAGGCGCTCTTTCCTGCAGGATGGTTATGGGGGCAGTTAAGGACCTTCTCTGTTGGTTGGCTGTCATCGTTTTTCAGAAAAGCTTTGGTACCATCCTACATGTCCTGAATTTCCCACTGCCTCCAGAAGGGCATGATGCCAACCCCAGTTCTTCCAGCCCGGGGCCCCTCTGCTCACTATGCGGGCCTGCTCTCTTCCACTGTCTCAGATCTGAGCAGCTGCCAGGCAGGGAGAGGAGCTGAGTGGCCATTAGCAGCCAACTCTGCCTTCCCAGTAATGCCATCCCCTTAAGTGGCTGTTAGACTTTATAGGACATAAACACTTTCTTCTCCATTCGCTTTCTGTTTACACAACAGGGTAGGCACTTATCCCCTCATTCCAGCTTTTCTTCTGCCTCAAAAATCAGATATTTAGCCCTAGGCAGAGAGGGTTCTCTCATTAGGACCCCATGCTGGGGAATTCATTGCCTCAAAAAACGCTTGAATTTCGAGCTGATAACTGTTTCTGAAGTCAAAGCAAGACAACAGCACAATCACTTATTTATTATGGTATTTAGGAAAGTTTTCTTCTCTCCTCCTATTGCCCCCTCCCTCAGGGTATTTATACTGTGTCTCTTTATAGACTTTGCAATTGAGTTAGTAAGAGCTACTTTAAAACGCAGATTTCTGTGGCCGCAATTTGCTTTGTGACAAAGCCAGCAACCAAAGAGCTGTGTGTCCGGTGCTCTGCTCTGGGCCACCTTGCTTCCTGAGTGAGCATTTGGGTAAAGGGACAGGGAGCCCGGGTCCAAAGTCTGCAGCGTGGGGAACACACCCTGAACCGCACAGTCTCCCCACACCGAATCCTCCATTTCCTGGCCCTGCACTGGCTCCTTCAGCTCTGTGACCGCATGAAGCCACCAACTCGCCAGCAAAAGTTCAGCTTTTTATACAGAATGTCCCTCTGAAAATGTTAGCAATCAATTTTCTGTTATGAAAAAACATTCAGGCCAAACTACACATATGTAAGAATTCTGTCTTATCCCTTGGCCGCCTCGTCATAGGGTGCCGTATATTCCAGCTCTCTTGTGCATGCACTACTTGTCCTCGGTTCCCCCTGCCCCACTTTGGAAGTGCCACCTCCCAGAGGGTTCCTGCAGTCGCTGCAACCTGAATAGCACAGGGATGCTGCCACTGACAGGGAGGACCAGGTCTGGAGGAGGAAACTTCAAAGGCCTTTGGGTCACAGGATTAAGCAACCCTGAGAGGAAATTGCCTAGGGGGTTTCCTATTAGTTGAAGCAATATAATTTTTCTGTTTCATGAAGGCCAGATTAAGTCAGTCTTCTGATACTTGCAGCCCAAAGCATCACAAATGACGTGAGGTCCCAGCTCAGCATGGTTCCTCCACAGCAGTCACCATCTTCCCCCAGCCAAATGGGGGCTTACCATAGGAGGTCACTTACCATAGGAGGGCTCTAGGTCATTTCCACAGCATTTAAGCTTGTCTGGAGCACCCTCACTTATGTACCTGCTTGTTTTTCATTTTTGTCCTTCAATCAGTGACCCCATCCATGGGAACAGGCTCCCACCTCTCAGTCCAGGCTCTGCTGAGAATGCGGAAGCACCCAGGTGCCAGCTCAGTCTCTGTGAGCAGCCATGGCCATACAGTGCTGCTTGTCCCGCTAATGCCATTGCGTTCTGTGCTCTGGGACAAACTAGGGAGCAGGGAAGGCGAGGACGTGGCATTGCTCTCATTGCTGAGAGAAAGGAGGAGCCGTTCAGCAGTGTGGGGAACCAGGTTAGAGACAAGGCTGACGCTGGGCACCTGGATGGGACGGAGCTGGCCGTGCTCTTACAGGGAGCGAAACTCCTGACCTACTGGATGCCTGGTGCAAGTTTGTGGTCTCCAAAATCCAAGAATGAATCTTAGGAACAATGGAGGTTAAGAGAAGAATATATTTATTGAGAGAAAGGAAGCTTCTGTCTGAGGGAGAGACAGAAGGGGTCCCGAATGAGTTGCCAAAAGCTCTGTCTTTTCTAGGCACTTTTATAGAGTAAAATCACGAAGTGACAGAGGTCCAAGATGGGGAAAACCTGGGGACTTGCAAGGCGGGCATGAGGTGGGACAGAACTATGGTCAACCAATAAGATTAATTGCTCAGGTAAAATTGATTAAATCAGGGGCAAATGGGGAAGCAAGTCATACAGCAAGTGGGCATGCTTAACAGCAGTGACTCTTCCTGTAGGGGGTGGGGATGGTGACTCTTGGCTTCCTCAGGGTGATAAAGAACTATTTAGACTATGGATCCTTTGGATGTGGGTGCATTTGCTTGATCTTTTGTCTTGCGACCTGGCCCACAGCAAGAGGTGTCTGTTTCCTCCAAGGTTCTAAGGTGTCTGGTCTTCTGCACTGGTTCTTTTGAGGACCTAGCCCTGGCCGATTGCCTGTAATATTCCTGTCTCACTCAGCTGCCTGTAACAGTAATGCTGATGAATGCTCCTGGGCTGTGGATCCCAAGGGCCGGATGTAACCTTAGGACAGGGCCTTGAGAGCTGCTCATACCACATCGAGCAGGAAGCACATGGGGACAAGAACGGGAAGAAAGGAGAAAGACATAGGGAATAGGGAAATGTCAGCCACGACCCCACCACCCACCCGAAGGGAGCTGGTGGGCTGCCTGACTCCCCAGGGGGTGAGGAGCATCCAATGCCAGGCTTTAAATGCCCTGGGAAAGAGGAAGGCAGTGAGGACTTGGCCAGCGAAGATGGGCGGCTCTGTCCTTTTACTTTGTGACCACGTGTGAGTCGGTCTGCAGGTATCTCAAAAAAGTTGTCTTTGTAGATTCATTATTTTCCCATTAAAGCATGCATACATTACTCTAGGGCAGGAATGGCAAACCTTTCAGAGCTTTTGATGATACAGACGGCCCACTGTGGCGTGTGTGCCATAGGTTCTCTGCCACTGACAGTGGCAGCCAGGGACTTCGGGGAAAGTTACTGCTCATCTGAATGTCCCATAAGAAACATCCATCGCATTGCTTTCTACTCAGAAGAGAATGAAGAGTTGAACATGTGCCCGCCCCAGAGTTAGCTCAGGATTGCTCGGTGGAAACTAAAGGAAACATGGCCACACTCCCTATCCTATTTCTTGACCTGAGACACAGGAATCCACAAAGGAAGAAGAGCCACCAAGTTAGAGAACATGTCTTCATGCATGCAAAATGGATGCAAAAAATCTGTCAGAATACATGCCACTCACCTGCGAAACCTTTCATGTCTGATTTTCCTCAAGGTCAAAAATTCAATATTAATTAAAGTTTTGCAAAGCTGCTTAGTTTTTGATATTTAAGGAGCATGTGCATAATATTGGCTGTTGTTTTTAAATTCCAGTAACACCTGCAAATAAGAGTACAGGTACTAATTGCTACCCCTGGGGAATACTTGCTCTATATTGGTTATGATTATTAGGGATTAATAAGCACAACAGTCAGTCCTTCTTATTCATGGCTCTGCTTTTGTTACAGGCAGCTGATTTAGAAATATTATAGACAGTCAGACAGGGCTGGGCCCTCAAAAGAGCCAGTGCAGAAATTCAGATACTTTGTGACCTCTTAGGCAACAGGGACCTCCTGCTGTGGGCCAGATCTCAAGACAAAAGACAAAGCAAAAACAACTGCATCCTAAGGATCTATAGTCTAAATAGTTCTCTATCACCCTAAGGAAATCAGGAGTCACCATCCCAACCCCCTACAGGAAAAGTCATTGCTGTTAAGCATGCCCACTTACTACGTGACTTGCTTCCCCATATGTCCCTTATTTAATCAATTTTACCTGAGCAATTAATCTTATTAGTTGACCATAGTTCTGTCCCACCTTATGCCTACCTTGTGAGTTCCAAGGTTTTCATCACCTTGGACCCATCTCACCTTGTGGTTTTACTCTATAAAAGACCCTAGAAAAGACAGAGTCTTTGGCAACCCTCTCAGGACCCCTTCTGTCCCGCAAATAGAAGCTTTTTTTCTCTCAATAAACATACTCTGCTCTTAACCTCCATTGTTCCTAAAATTCATTCTTTGATTTTAGAGAACATGAACTTGTGCCAGACATATAGTAGTTTGGGAGTTTCATTCCCCTATATCACTTTTACAGTTCAACCGACCGCAGATTGAGAATACTTTAATACTATATCAGTACTGCACATGTACAGATTTTTTTTTGTCATTGTTCCCTAAAGAATAGACTGTTTACTGCTGTTTCCACAGCATTTGCATTTTATTAGACATTGTAAGCATCTAGATATGATTTAAAGTGTAAGGGAAGACGTAAGGTATCTGCAAATACTGTACCATTTTTCCAGGGAAAATGAAGAGCCATGAATGTTGATATCCATGAATCATCCTAGAACCAACACCCACTGACACGAAGAGATACAGTGTTACCTATTTAACCCTCACAATAATTCCATGAGGTAAAGTGTCCTTGTACTTTTACTATATGAGACAATTGCGGTTCAGCCAGGCCATGTGACCAAAGTTTGCGGGTAACAAGGGACAAACCTGGGATTTGAATGCGTGCTAGTGGCTGCAAAACCAAAGTTTCATTTTTAATTGACAATGAAATACTGTACGCATTTGTGGTACACAGTATGACACATTGAAATATGTGTACATTGTGGAATGGTTAAAGTAGATTATGTGTTTGTTTTTCTCACATACTTCTTGTTTGTGGTACGATTTAAAATCTCTTCCTTGCCAATTTTCAGAAATGCAATACATTGTTATTTACCATGGTCACAATGACACACACAAAAATCTCTCTTATTCTGCGTGAAAGAAACCTCACATCTTGGTCAGTTTCTCTCCAGTCTTCCCCGTTTGGCTTCCGGTAAGCAGCATTCTCCTCTCTGCTTCTATCAGGGCCACTGTTCTGGATTCCATGTGTTGACAATTGCATGTGGCACTTGTCTTTCTGTGTCTGGCTTATTTCACTTAACATAATGTGACCCAGGTTCATCTAGATGCTCACAAATGACCAAATTTCCTTCTTATGAGGGCTAACATCACATTTCTTTATCCATCCAGCAACTGGTGGGGCTTTAGGTGACTCCACATCCTCATTCATCTGAATAATGTTGCAATGAACATTGGGGATATTCCGGAGCAGCCTGAAACACACTGATTTCAATTCCTTTGGATATAGAATCAGAAGCAGAATCCTTTGATCATACGGGAGTGCTACTTCTAATCTTTTGAGGAACCACTCGATTCTTTCCATAACAGGTAGAATAATTTTCATTCTCAGCATCACTTTCCCCCACATACTTGACATTGCACACTTTTCTTTCTTTCTTTCTTTTTTTTTTTTGATAACAGTCATTCTAACAGGTGTTAGATGTCTTCTCCTGGCAGTCTAAATTTGCATTTCCCTAATGATTAGTGTCATTGAACAGTTTTTATTTATCTACTGGCCAATTGTATGTCTCCTGTTGAAAAAAATAAAGAGCAATTCTAGTCCTTAGTTCTTTTCTAAATCGTTATTTTTTTAAATTTTGCTGTTAAATTGTTCGAGTTTCTGATACTAAAGTTCAAAATATTTCCAAGTAGCTTTACTTTATCTTTCTAGACAAGAGTCTTACAAAAATATTATTCCTTATCAAATTTCAGAACACCTAATCGCAAGACTCAGTCCAAAGTTTTGCATATGATTATTAGCAGGGAGTCTTCCTTTACGCATTTTATCCCTTCATGTGGGAGATTTATAAACCACGAACACTTAGAAGCTTAGGGTGAGATCCAAGTGCTTCGTGTTCACCAGGTGTGCTCCGAGATGGAGAGTGGTTAGCTGGCGAGAGCCCGGCATATGGCACCGCCAACTTCACACGTCTGCCCCAGCTGTGCACAGGGAGCCGTGGGGAGGGCAGCTGCCAGACAGGTGCCCTTGGCCCAGGTGCCAGCCATGTGCTTGGGTGCTGGGGGTGTTTGCACATAAATTGGTCACAGAAAAGACAAACATTTTGGCAGGACAATCGTTTTTCTAGGTGAAAAATGAAAGAAAGGGATGTCTGCAGAGCTTTTCAAGTTTCTATTAGAATTCTTTAGGGTAAAAAAGCACAAGATTAAGAAAGCTATCATAAACTTAAACTATAAAGTATCAAACACTGAAAGTTTATCTGTGATTGCAGGAAAGGGTAACACGTAAACACAAAACTGACCTCCAAACTACTTATTCCATAAACAGAAAATGTGAAAGAGAGACTTGGAAAGACCCAGCTGAGAAGAAGGGACAGATGGCAGAAGAAGTTATGTGATGCCAAGAGGGCACTACACATCCAAGCTCACATACTCATCGAACATTTCCCAAGAGACCCCAGCACTCAGAATCTGGCCTAGTCCAAGGGTTTCCTGAGAAGTGCTTAATACGCAAGTAATGTCTTTAGCATTACAAAGGGAGTTGCCATTGCTGGATGTTGATTTCTGTTCTCCATGGTTAATGCTGGATGAAATCCTAACCTACATTGGCCTCTTTCTGAGCTGCCTGACAGCAGCTCCACCCCCAGCACTGAAACTACTTCCATCACCAGAAGCAAGGTTTAAGTGCATCGATGCAATGCTTAATATATAACACTACCCTAATGTACAGGTAAATCTCTATTTCTCAATGTTTATCTAGTTATAGTATCATCTGATCTTGTGCATGCGTAATATAACTCAGCTTACAAAAAACATAATTTACTCATTAACCCTCAGAGCTTCTGGGTAGAACTGATGCTTCATCAAGAATGTTAGGATTATGTAAGCAGAGATCAAAGGAATAAACTCCTTGGGTGGCCCAGAGAGGTGACATGGTGTCACACCTGGTGTGGCATCACTGGGGATGCCGAGGACAAGGCCAACTGGAAGGGCCGTATTCCACGTGAAGGAGGAAATGACCTCTCAGCTGGACAGTCGTATCCCCTGGGAATGCTGGCTCAGCCTTTTTGAGCATCTGTATATCAAAAAAAAAAAAAAGTGCTGCAGATTCTTTTAGGGAAAATAGTGATCAATTTCAACATTGGCCATTGCAAGGGAAAAGACAGAGTGCACTGTTGTTGAGACCGGGCAAAGCTTGGAGTGCATTTGACCCCAGAGCTATCATTTTATGGTCCAAATGTGCAAGGCTTCCCCTGACAGCAATTCCAAGACACTGACACGAGTTGATGTTTTCCGTTTTGGTTCGGTTTTCAGCATGTGAAACCATCGGTGACGAACTTGCCAGCCTGTGCTTACTTGATAACATGTTTATTCCAGTCACTATGCTCTTTCTGGCTGTCCACAGATCCAGCATAAATGAGAAGCAGAATGCATCACATTGTCAGTGTAAATCCCTGCCAGAGGCCATTCCCACAGTTCTATTTCTTTGAGGAGGAATCTGGGCTCTAGCATGAAGTGCTCTAGGTTTGATTAATGTTGGCTTCAGTGGACAGGTGTTAGGGAGCTTACCTATGTTATTCTGGACCATAAATTGAAGTCCAATGTCCTGCTGTGACAGATTCTGAAGGTTTTCAAATCCCAGTCTGTATACCATTTTTAATGGCCAGCAAATGAGTTGTATACCATAGTTAGTCAACAGAGTCGTAGGGGATTTGTTTCTGGAAACCTCCACTTGCTCAGTTAAGAGGCCGTAGTGGTTGATACATTATGTGAAGTTTAGAATATTAACTAAGTAA
Organism: Dasyprocta punctata; assembly: GCA_004363535.1. Taxonomy (NCBI): domain Eukaryota; kingdom Metazoa; phylum Chordata; class Mammalia; order Rodentia; family Dasyproctidae; genus Dasyprocta; species Dasyprocta punctata. The sequence goes on from RJWM01001738.1 coordinate 88,182, forward strand.
TTCAGCAGTTCTACACCCTAGGGTGTAGAGGACATGCTCTAGAGTGGCTGTTTATGCTCTAAGATGTTGTAATAGTTGATTCATTGTGTCAATTTAAGAAGTTTGGAAGTTTAACTAAGCAACTCAGCAGGTGGTTAGGGTTCTTACTTCCTAAACATCCTCATCCTGTGCAAGGGGAGAACACAGAGACAGCATGAGAGCCTGCATATAATATAAGGGAGGAAAAAAGGCTTGTTCTTCCCCTTTTCGCTCTTGTTTCTTTTGCTGTCTTCTGCTGCTATGACGTTGCCCCTCTTCCATACCATCCTGTGTTGGAGCCAGCTGATTATGGATTGAAGTAGCATCCTAGGGAATGATCTGTGAATTTCACCTGATATTGCTAAAGGTCTCCATGTTCTAGGTACCATTGTTAGAGGGAACCTCTGTAAGGACAACACTGTTTAATTTGCCAAATATTATTACTATAGCCTACAGCATAATCTGGGGCAGAAACAACTTCTTAAATACCAGTACATAACTCTAACATGTAGCAGGCTTATTTTAACTACCAGAGGCTGAAGAAACTCTTTTTTTGTTTTTTATTCATTGAAGTCAGTTATCAGATGCTCACAATGGAACACCATACGAAATTACAATAATCGCTTTTAACATATGGACACTCGTTCTCAGCAGTCTCCAGATAAGTAGACCCCAAAGCCCTCCGACGATGAGAGAGGCCCATGTTCGGTTCAGCACCACGCGGCAGGGAGCTTGCTTGCCATTCAAGGGCTCAGGAAAGCCTGTGCACTGGAGAAGGCAGACGCCGTGTTGGAAGCTTCGTGTGAGTCTTTGGTTCGGATGTCTGAGGGTGAGGATGCCGGGTGCCGCGCTGTGCATCCAGCAGGGTCTCATTTCGCACTTTGTAGGGAGCCCAGAACTAGTTTGTGATGTCTGCTTGCTGCCTGGTTCACATCTGCTTTGTTTCTTTTATGTCTCTTACATGTCACAATGATAATCCCCACTTAAATAAAAACTTATCAACATTAGCATACTTTGGCACTTCTGATACAAATTTCAGTTACATTTTCTTCATGAGTCACAAGCATCAAGCCCTTTAAGTAACATCTCTAATATTTTTGCCATGTGGCAAATCTATAATATTACCAATATCTATACTATTACCACCATCTATACTATTACTAATAAGTAAAAATTCAGTGGTAAATTGACTTTCCTTTTAAACCAATTTTATGCTGGAATCCCTTATTACTTAGTGTCCATGTTTTATAGACACATTGAATATTTTTTAAAATTTAAATGTTTATTGAAAAGCAACTATACTTCGACTTCATGGTAACAAATGAAAATCAAACACATTGTTTACGAGAGTATTAAAATATAAAATGTTGATAAATCTTACCACAAAATTTGTAAGATCTATAAACAGAAAACTAGAAAACATTGCAGCAAAATCAAAAATTTCAAGGAACATTTTAAAGTGAAATACTTGAAGGTAACAGTTTTCTATGAAAATTCAAAAGACTTGAAATCATTAAAACCATTTTGAAAAGGGAGAAAAGCTTTGGAAGGCTAACAGGACATTATTCTGGAAATATTCTGGAAACATCAGCTTCTCACACTAGGGAGACAGTATGGTTTGCACATGAGTCTGATTTATTACACTTAAAAGTATGGACTAGAGTTGCATTCATTTACCTACAAAAGTCTCCAGTTTGTCCTTTTCTATGGCTGAATAATGCTCCCTTATATAAAACATGTCATTTTTTAAATCCATTCTGTGTTTGATGGGCATTAGGGTTGTTTCCAAGATCTGGCTATTACAAATTGCCACAATGAACATGGGTACACATATATCACTGTGGTAAGATGTTTTTAATTCTTCCAGGAAAACATCCAGATGAGCTGGGTCAAATGGGAACTCGAATCCTAATCCCCTGAAGAATCTCCACACTGATTTCCACAGTTTTTGCACCAGTCTACACTTCCACCAACAGTGGACAAGGGCTCCTTTTCCCCCACAGCCCTTTAAGCATTTGTTGTGGGTTGATTTCTTTGTAGTAGCCATTCTTTCTGGAGTGAGGGGGAATCTCAGTGTTATTTTAATTTGCATCTCTCTAATGGCCAGTGATACTGAACATTTCTTCATGTATTTGTTTTCTGCCTGTATTTCTTCATCTGAGATGCCCATTTTTGAATTGATCTCTAAATCTGGGAGGTCTGATTTTTGGGGGGTTCTTTCTATGTTCTTGACAGTAATCCTTTGTCTGAGGGACAGCTAGCAAATATTTTTTCCCAGACTGTATGCTGTCTCTTTACTCTGTTGATGGTTTTCTTGCTGTACAAAAGTTTTTTAATAAGATGAAATCGGAATATTTTATATAGACTTCAAAATACACACATGAAAGGGAAAGCAGTCTTAGTTCATTATCAAGCATTTCTACTCATCTCCTGGGGTCACTGCACTGTCACATTTGGTCTTCAGCTCTGTAAAGAGCACAGGTAAGATTATCTGTGGGTTGGCCCTGCCAGCGCGATGTTGGACACAAGTATTTTTCATTTGGTGCTGCTCAGAGGCCACCACCTTCCTGGGCATTCAGGTGACCAAATTCTCCCCAGGAGAATCCTGTCCAATGGGCACACTCCAAGGTGGGCCTTGACTGTCCAAGCAGCATACTCAATTTCCTGTCAAAATGATTGGCTCAGAAATAGTCAGGTGATCCAGTTTTGACCAATGAAATGTAAAGAGATGAACTTTTTCCCACACCACTCTGCAGGTTCTTGAGAGACTGCTTACTAATTTAGGATCTGTGGCCTCTGGAACATGTTTTGGCCAGTCCAGGGACACTGCCTGAGAAGCCCTCTTTTGAAACTTTGGGCATTGGGTATTTTGTCTCAGGAACAAGAAAAGCAACTATGACAGCTTATAATCTGTGATAATCCAGCTATTGATTTCTTTGTTGTTCTTCGTTTCATCCCCTCAATAATAAAATCCACATTGTACCTTTTCACCAAATCTTACTACCATTTAGTTTATAGATTCTTTTTTGTATGACATTAGCTATCACAATGTACATTTTTTCCAGCGTTGTCTACATTTCATTGTCCATATTTATTTGTTTCACTGTCCTAATATTAAAATAATTTTGTTTTTGATATCCTGCAGCCTGACTTCCTCACACTGATGGCCAGCTATGCTCGCTACCAGGAGGCCCGCAGCAGGCTGCTTTGGCTCAGGGTCCTGCTCTGTAGCATTGGCCCAGCCTCCCCACCCAGCATTCCTGCTCCTCACTCCCACCACCAAACACTTAGACTGCAGTCTGTGCTTCAGTAACATCAGCACCTTCCCTGCATCCCCGGTGAACCAGGCACTTTGTGGGAGCCAAGATTTTGACATTGTGAGACTGCTAATTCCTCAGTGCCTTCTAATCGGTGGTCTCTGCTCACATGCATTTCCTGAATTTCCTTTGAGGCCCTTCTCAATCTTGCCCCAAATCACAAAAGTAGAAAATTCTTAACCCTGTCCTGAGCTGATATGACACCTTGACCCATTTTTACCTTTGTAATTAATAAACTACACTGTGAGGGTTTCAAAGGCCAAATGAAAGCAGGTTGTTTTCTTTATATCCTCAGCACTCAGAAAGTCAACAGCACATAATGTGTGATTAACTGATGAATGAATGAATGAATGAGAAAACCTCTTTCCTTTCTGCTCAGCAGGAAATCCTGCCCAAGAGTGAGTGATGTAAGGAATCCATGCTCACCAGTGGCCCCTACACAAGGAGCTCCAGAGAGACCGGGGCCCGTGGTATCTGGACCACAGCTCCCCAGCCAATTTCAACGTCAACTTGGTTGGGAAAATTCTTTTCCTTCCTGATTATAGAGTCACGCAGTTAGCAGCTAGGAAGTGCTGATGGTTGCTTTGTGGAGCGGCTTACCTGCAGGAGGAAGATTCTCCCACAGAAACAAGGAGGAACAGATGGTGTACAGTCTGATTTCTGGTTCTATCATCCCCCAAGTGACAAACTTATTAGCTTACAAGGCCCAATACATTCACTGCCCCCTCCACCCATTTTCTGAGTTGAATCCAGCAGTTCTAACCTGGCGACAACTTTGTGTCAGGGAAACATTCTGCAGTGTCACCAGCATGAACTGGGTGGAAGCCAAGGCCACTGACACTCATTCTTTGAAGTACAGTAATGCCCTCTATGCACACGCAGAGGACCATCAGCTCTCCCCAGATATCGGTCTGGGAAAAGCTGAATTCCTTTGCTCCTCACTGTGACAGGGGTCCTAGACTTCCTCAGGCTGTGCCCTGTCAGTCCAATCTCCAAGGGAAGTCTGTTCCCAGCCCCACAAATCCTTTATCCTGCTAAGCGGAAGTCTGGAAGCTGAGGCTCCTGGTTCTCATTTGCACATTGTCTTTGCTGGACTGGAAGTGAAAAACACCTTTTCACTTTCTTTGTTTTGCTGCTCTTTGTTGATGCTACAGATATCTCTTTGAAGTGAAGCAAAGTAACCATGAAGCTGGTTAGCACCTCACACTCTGCGGGTGCAGCTGTCAGTGTTCCACAGCTCAGACAGCCTGTGCGCGTGAGCCCGTTAATGTAACGTGAAAGGACTGCTCCTTCCTGGGGAGCGGTCGTCTGCTCTGTTACAATTTGTTGCCTCTGTGCTGTCTGCTAGACCTTGGTGCCTGAACTCACATGGGTGCAGGTCACTGAGGTCCCAGAAAACAGGAGTTCCCTGCAGAACAGGAGCAAACTGCTGTCGGGTCAAACTTGGTCTCAGGGGTGCCTTCCTCGCAGGGAGAAGCCCCTATCGATGTTCATGTGTTTTCATTTTGAGAGTCATTTATTCACTGTGCACCTCCTCTTCATGCAGTAGTGATAAGATGCTGAATTTGTAGTCTGGTTTCAGGCAAATTCCAGTGCACAGGCTGCGTCTCTGCTTCTTTCCAGCATCCTCCACCAAGTCCTTCCATTTGCACTGTGAGACTGGCACTCTAGGAGATTCACAGACAGACAGTCCTCTGAATAGGCCACCTCATTGAAAACTAACCTTCACATCCATTACCTGGCTCTTTCATTTACAGAAGATATGGGGTAGCTTTTAACCAACAGGTACCACAGTAGCATAAATAGGACTCATTTGTCTTGCTTGATACTTGCATAGTCCCTGGCTTATCAATGCCCAGAATCTTCACTCTTGCTGTGAAACTGATATAGGAGAAACATTTCCCAATCTTCTAGATGTCAGATGTGCAGAGTTCAAGTCCTCTGAAGTCAAAGAATGATTTCTACAGGACAAAGGAGGTTAGGAGTAGGAAAGGTCTGAGCCAGGTACGGTGGTGCACACTTGCAATCCCAGCACTCGGGAGGCTGAGGCAAGAGGATCATTGCAAGTTTGAGACCAGCCAGGGCTACAAAGTGAGCTCAAGGCCAACCTGAACTGCATGGTGAGACCCTATCTCAAAAAGGCAATAAAAATAAAAATTAAATTAAATAAATAAAACTGGGATAGGAGAAAAGAGAAATGGAAGAAAGGAAAAGATTATATGTATATAGGTATACACATATAACTGCATGTATGCATATGTGTGCAAGACAGATAACTATACTACTAATCCTCTGTTAGTTCATCAAAAAGAACAGTTTGTGCTGTCATTGTTTGATTGTTTGATCATTTTTATGCCTAAATCTTGTAACCTGAACAACTACTTCTAAGGTAACAATATGCAATATATTAACTAGTGTTGATTTCTTACTTTTTAAAAATTCTGTATTATTCCTATCCTTTTTTCTGCTTTTCTTTTTTAAAATAAAAAGAAATTGTTTCTAGCAAAAAAAAGGGTAGGAAAGGTTTCTTGGGGAATAGAATTAGCTCCTGAAGAACAGGAGGGGTCCGGAGTACACTGCCACAGATTCCCTTCTTAGTCAGGGATAACTTACACAGCAAAGTCACAAATATGCGTACAACATGGGTCAAACTATAATCAACCAACAAGATTACAAGGGTAGCCTCTCAGCTAGTATTAACTCAGTAGGGAAGTGGGGAAAGCAGCAAGGGCACATGACTGACGTCATTAACCTCAGCTGTCTGTGACTCCTAAAACAGGAACAGTTTGGGAAGCGCTGGGTCCAGGTGCTCTGGCCACCCAGCCAGGTATCTGATCCGTATCTGGACTTCATGGACTGGGCGGTACCAATTTCAGTGTTGTCCTAAGTTCTGCTTGCCCATAGGGAAGTAGGTGAGACTGCCCATTGTGACTTTATCTTGGGATCTTGCCATCTTCAGATGTGACTCCAGACACGAATCTGATACCTGTGTTTTTACCGAGTTCCTTTAGAGCACAGTCCTTCTCTGACTGTATTTTAATTTCCGTCTAACTTATGTCCTAAAGGGCTTCAGTGCTCATCACCCAAAATCACCAATGTCAAAGGCTCCGGGCCAGAGGACACATCTGAGGCTCAGTTAGCAGGTTAAGCTCCTCCTTCCCTCCCTGCTTGTTCCTGTTGACAAAGAGGATACGAAGGCACCTGGGAAAGGGGCAATGCTTTTCAGTTGGTCCCAAAACAACCTTCAATTGAGAAGAAATATTTTGAAAAGATTAAGAAACTGGGGCCTGGAAAGAATGAAGCAATCTTCCCCAGGGAATAGGAAGTGTCATCAAAGCAGAACCCGCACCCGTGCCCTGTGGCTCCGGACTCCGCACTCCGCTGTGTGGACCTCTATGCAGAGCATTCACCCACGCGGGGCTGCAGTTGTCAGGAGGGCCTGACGTGTGCCCTCAGCAGCTGAGGCAGAAGGAAACGCAGTGCTTTGATCCTGCGATGAACACGTGGGTGCAGAATCAGGGAGGAAGCAACCAGCAGGGGCGTAAATGGGTAAGAGGATGGGGTAGGATTGGAATAGTCACCAAATTTATTAAAATATAAAAATTCAGTGGAGAGGAAGTATAAAAGCCTCAGGGTCTCCCAGGGAGCAAAGCATGGGGAGATGGATCGAGGCCCCTCCCCCCCACCGCAAGGGCCGGGTACGGGTGTCCCCTGGATCCCTGACTAACATCCTCATGGGAAGCTGCCCAATCTCTGAATGTCCCTCGGCCACACTGAGCAAGGAACGAGGTCACTGCTGAGTTCAAGCTCGCCGCGGAGAGGGGACTCTTCCGTCGGGAAACTCCAGCTTCCCGCTCTGTGTTCTGCAAAGCCAGGCAGAGCTCTATAAAGCGCATTACGGAGAGATCAACTCTCCAAGACGGAAAGGAGGACAAAGGAAACCAGCTGCTCTGCTCAGGTGCCCTCCAAGGTCGGCCGGCTTTATTTGCCACCGCAGAGAGGACACAGAGAGGAATTAACTCAGACAGCGCAGGGCAGCCTTGGCTCTCAACAGCCCGTGTCGCTTCGTACCAGCACAATGGTCACAAAGGAAGAATTTGACAACCTTGGTGGCTGTGACTAATAGCAGCTCACAAAGTTCACGACAAGGGGACCAGAGGGCTGAATGCGGATGGGCTATGGCGCTCTCTGAGCAGTCACAGGGGAAGGGCTTCCCTCGCCATCCTTAGCGGACCTGCAATCAGCTCTCTGGCTTAGGGTTCTCACTTTGCAGAGACAGCTGGGAGCCTGGGGATTTATGCCTGGGAGAAGCGACCGTCATAACCATAATAATAACACCTTACATTTGTTTCATGATTTTCACTTTACAAATTGCCAGTTGAACCCAATGTATTCCTCACTGTTGCCTCCTACTTCTCTGAAAGAGGCCCTAGGAAGTGCACATGTTTGCTGATTGACTGACGGATAGACAATATATCCTATTCACACAGCGACCAACCTTGGGAGGTGCCTGAGCTTTTCTTTTCAGTTACAAGTAAGGAACCAAGGTGGACCTCAGGGGTCCCACACAGGAGCCAGGCAGGAGGCTGTGCTTTTGCATCAGGGGAAGCAGCACTTGTGAGCGCAAACAGCGCTGTGGCTTCTCCTCCAGCCCCTCCTCACTGCCCAGGGAATTCCCAGCCCACCACCTAACCTTGCACTCAGCCGCCCCATCCGTGATACGGTCCTATGGGCATTAGTCACATCACTGCCTCTGAATTATAGAGCTTTCATGAACTGAGATACAGAGCTCCTTAGAACAGTGACTGGTGTGCAGGGGCCATTCCAGAAGGCCAGCTGTGGTCACTACCATCAGCTATTTGTGTGCAGACCAGGCACGATGGAGAGAGGAAATGTGTGGATTTTTCTTCGGGGAGATTCCACTCCCCAGCTCTCAACCCACACATTTTGGGTGTGGATGGATCCAGAGACAGTTCTGAGATGACACGGACACATTCCATTGCCCTGATCAAAGCAATCCTGCAGGAGCTGAGCGCGAGACCCGGAATGCGCGATCAAAGCCAATTCCAGAACTTCTGCTAAACTCTCAGAAAAGGAGAGCTCCTTTGAAGCTGGGAGTGCTGATCCTGGGGCAGCCCAGACACCAGCAAAAAGTTCCTTAAGGAAGAAGACCCAGATCCCACGCCGGGGAGAGTCAGAAGGTTGTGTTTATAAATCCAGATTCGGCTGGTCGTGCGTCAAAAGCCAACATCCCACCCCTTCCCTGGACCCTAGCTAAGTTGCATTTCTGTCCTGAGAGCCTGAAGAAATCCCTGTTGGTGCTCACAGTTGCTTCTCCGGGAACCCAGTAGGGGCTCTGCACGTGGCAAGTGTTTGCACCATGTGCTAAGCACGAAATGGAAATGAAGGTTGTGTCTTCCCTGGGCACAGAATAAACAGATCTGCAGAAGAGACAGTCAGAGAGGAAGCGCTGAATGCAGTCTGAGCTGAGGCACAGCGATGAACCCAGAGGGAACTGAGACCTGGCTGCTGGGGACCGCTGCTTCAATCGCTTGGAGCTGGGCAATAAGGTGGGACCAGGGCGGGAAGGGAGGAGCCCCACGCAGTGCCACAGGGTGAATGGAAGTCAGAGGTTTGTGAGGGTCTGGTGGAACATACCTGTCATCCTAGCACCCTCAGAGGCTGAAGCAGGAGGACCCCAAGTGGTAGCCCAGCCCGGGAAACTTAGCAGACCCTGCGTCACAATAAAAAATAAAAAAAGAGTTGGAGACATAGCTCAAAGTGGAAGTTCTGAGTAAAATCCCCAGTACCAAAATTAGAAAGAAAGAGAGAGAGAGAGAGAGAAAAGAAAGAAAAAGAAGAAGAATGTTTGTTCTTCTTTGCCATCACCAAAACTGAACTGGAAAACCGAAGTGTTTAATTGATATTGAAATTGTGAGTTATGAGTCAGGAAGAGAAGGTTAAGAATGAGGTGTTATCTATATTCCAGCCAACAGGAAATATGTGCCATGTCTCTAATTAAAAAGGAAAAATAGTGCTTGCTTTGGCAGCACATATACTAAAAAGGAAAAATAAAAGTCTAAATGACTGATATAAAGAAAGACAAAATCGGGTGATCATTTCCAAACTGTCTGACAATTTATACTTAAACACTTGGCTCCCGGTGACAGATAAAGGGAGAGGAATTCATGCCTTGCAATTCACAGGGAATTTTGCCAACAGCTTCTAAGGAGAATGTCTTGACAGGTCTGGATGTTCTGTTCGTCTTCTTCAAAGCTTGCTTAGCATTCCTCAGTTGCTCTCTTTAGACTTATTCTAAACCACAGTGGTCAGGTGATCTTATAAGAAAAGGCAAGGTATGAGGGCCATGGGTCTGCTCTTCCTTTTGTACCCATCTCTTAGGTCTGCAGGGAGAAATAGGAAACTCCATGTATTTCTAGTTCTACCCATGTTTGTGGCTGAAGATTTTTCTTCCTTCCTTCCTTCCTTCCTTCCTTCCTTCCTTCCTTCCTTCCTTCTTTCCTTCCTCTCTTTCTCCCTCTGCCCTCAAACAGCAAGGTGAACCTACTAGGCAAGAGGAAAAGCTTATTTCAGAGCTCCTTAATTGGATTGGTGCAGAATTTCCTCCTTTGCTTGATAAATTAACCTTTGATATCCAGGAGACATGAAAAGCACTTTTGGAAGAGCGGACAGATCCCAAAACACTGGGAAGCACGGTGACTGCCAAACTTGACTTCATCAGAACTCTGGGAACTAATCAAATGCTCATAACGATCCCAAGATTCTTTATTTAAGGAGAGCAACTGAATCTTGGTAACAACCGTGAGCTCGGCAGAATTATAACTTGTCCATCTTGGTGCCTCAGAGACCCTACGCTGGTTTTAACGTCCTGATGTCAGCTCTTTGAAATTCTGAACGATGATGGCTTTAAATTGCTTCTTTTAAACGAAGTTGGATGGGACCAAGAGTCGTGTGCACACACGGGAGATGCACACAACTTGCTTCAAATGCAGACAAACATGGACAGGATTCCACAGACGTGACTGACCAAGGAGCCCACAGTTCTTTTGGTACACTTGCTGCCCCCTGTATAAGCCAAGTACCTGTGCTGGCAACGTGGCCACAGAGGGAAAAGGAGGACAGGGCCTCTCCCTCCTCAGCATGAGAGGTGGAGAGCTAGGAAATGAGACAATGAAGTGCAGGAGACTGAATTAGTTTTGTGCAGCATCTCCATCGCCTGTTAAAAACAGAATGCACAGGCATGTCTTTCCATGAATTATAAAGCGCTTAAGAAATTCCACATACCCATTCAAGCTTCTCACATCTGCCTTTGAGACCGTCATTGTACGACATGAATAGGAATAATAAAATTCACACTAATCATTTAAATTGTAGATTTCCCTCAATGACATTAAATAGCAGATTTAATGCATCATGCCAATTCAAGAGAAAAGCTGGGGAAGAGAGGAAAGCACTTTATAATTTAGAACTTTTAATGACAAGCTTTTCTGGCTGCTTGAGGAAGGAGGCCCACATTTTCATTTCCCCCACGGGATACAGAGCCTGCTCCAACAGCAGACCAAAAGTACGGCCTACGCGGAGGGTGGTTTTAGCCTGCATGCGGAGTCCTGTGGGTGCCGGTTCAGGTCTGGGCTGAGTCGTCTCCCTGCATCCCCATGCGCCTGGCCGAGGTGCAGACACACAGCCCAGGCAGTGTCCCCTCACCGCTGCCCGGCCTCGGCCCGGCGTGGGGCACGTGGCAGAGGGCTGTCAGGCTCCTCTCGCACGTGACTTTCCCAGCACCCAACCTGTGTGTCAGCAGCCACCTTGTTCTCAGAAAGAAACAAAGCAGAACAAAACACACGGCTCAGGTGCTGTTACCTTCAGCAAACACAGGACAGAATGTCGTAAAGAAGAGATAGGGCCGAGCACAGACTCTCCCCAGCACCAGGGCGTCTGATAGCATCCGTACATTTGCCCCGGACGCCCTGAGGACTCTGGCCACCAAGGTTGCTCAGATCTTCTTGCCTACGGTCCCCTGGCAGGCCCCTCACCTTGTTCAAACCCTGTAAAAAGTCCACTTCTCCTTGTTCCTAGCGGATGATATTTTGTCCTTCCTCTGTCTGCACCCAGGCATATGAAATCTTATACCTCTTCGCTTTCACAAGAGCCTACCAAGTGAACTCTGTCCTGCATTGCTCATTGTATCTGGTGCCAAAACCTGGGAGAGGGGAGTGGTCTATCTGTGGGGACCTCAAGCTCTCTTCCAAACCTCCTTCCCCTTGGTTGAGACCGCCCTGTAATATCAGCTCCTCTGACTTTGGTTTCCATAGCTATTGCTATGCCAGATCTTGCTGGGTGTTTCAGATCTCCTCCTCTTTCTTTCTCATTGCCTGCCTTTTACTTTCCCCCATAAAGTCAGAGAGAAACTTGCCCTGCTTTTCATGCCTTTTAAACTCCAGCACTGGTCTCAAAAAGCACTCCTGGGAAGACTGCTTCTCTTTGGTGTCTGACCAATGGCAGTGACATCTGCCTTGGTCATTTGCTCACATTTTATGACTTTGGGTCCTGATTGGAGATGTCCAGCAAGAGGTTCTGACACAGTCCCACACACCCCTGTGTACTCTGACAGGGAACCACCCACCTTCCATCCCGTCCTCGTCCCCCCGGTCTGCATCCCACAAAATCTCAGACATCTCTGCTTCTCTGCCAATCTGCAGTACTATGGTCATACTGTAACACAGTATGGCCATAGTACTAGCTGGACAATGGGTCTCAGCCTGTCCATAGCATGTTCGATGTCTCCATTTTGCAACATCTGGATAATTGCTGCATAGACTAAAGAACTGGTCTGAAATAGAGAATGTTCAGGCCTTTCTCACACTTCCCAGTTTTCCTACTCTGTTCTTCATGCAATCACTCTTAAATTCTCCTCCTTTCCCTTTTATCTGTGCCCCTCCACTTCCTTCCCATGCCAATTCTTCCCTGACCAGGGGCTCTGCTCATCTCACTTTTCCCTGGTATCCTCCCATACCAACAGCTGGACAACTTCTGGTGCCCCCTGCTTCTGTCCTGTCTCTCTTTCTGTCTCTCTGTAACTCTATCTCTATCTCTATCTCTATCTATCTAGTACTTCTCATTAAGTTAAAACCCCCTCCCTATGTTCTGTCTCATCTGCCTCCATCCTACACTCAATCCAGACTGCAGTTTGGTGCCCCATCCTCACCCCCTGCTGCTCGGTTTCCACTTTGGGAAGTGGCAGGAGCCAAGGGAATTGTTCATGTTCCCTACTCTCTGTCTAGGATGTCTCCAATTAGTCAGTGTCTGCATTCCTTTCTTACTGGCCCTACCAAAGATATCCAGGAATTTCAATACCTTACCCAGTCTTGTGATCTCACCTAGGGTGAATATCCTTTTTTTTTCTATCCTTTCCCCTGAGGAATGGGAACATGTTTGGGCTTTAGCTCAGGCTGCCGTGTTTGATCCCAGGCTCCTTGAACCCAATCTTCAGGAGGGCACTGTGGCCATTCTTAGGGCCAATCCAAGCTGGGACTTTAACCAGCAAGGTGGGTGTGAGCAACCCACTGCTTGAAGGAGTCATAACCATATGGTCACTTGTTTAGTTGAAGGACTCCACAAGGTGGCACACAGGGCTGTCAATTATGACAGTTTAAGGAAATCATTTGGGCAAAAGATGAAACTCTGGCTCAGTTTATGTCCCGTTTTGCTGCCATCCTCAGATATTATATGGGCTTGGGCCCAGAAGTCTCAGAGGGTCAACTGATTTTAAAGATGAATTTTATTACCCAATCTGCTCCAGATATTCGGAAAAAAGTTTCAGAAACTGGAGGCAGGCCTTTAAACGTCTCGCAGGAGTTAGTAAATTTGCCCATCTCTATGACCTCAGCTTCTATCGTGGGTATTGATGTCTCCAGCCCTTTAAAACACCTCCAATTTGGTGGCAACTAGGTTAATAATTTTTCTCCCACTCTTCTGATCATCCCTGCCTGTTCTGCTCTCCTCCTCACATGAGATATCCTAACCAAGTTGTCTGCCACTCTGGCCATTCCTGGCATTCATCCAGCTTTTCTTGCCACTGTCTTCTCTCCTTCTCTGGCCTTGCCGCCCGAAGCCCCCATTGCTCCCCAGGTCTAAACCCTAAGGTCTAGGATATCTCCTCTCTTTCTCTGACTCTCAGTCAAACACTGCTCACCATCACAGTAAAGCCAGGTTGCCCTGTCCCTCCCAGCACCAACACCCAGTTCCTGATCAGGGTCTGAGGGGACTAAAACCAACCATCTCTTGGCTGCTCCGACATGGTCTTTTGTTCCCTATAAATCCTCCCTATATCACTCCCATTCTCCCTGTTTGGGAAACAGTTGACACATAGATTGGTGCAGGACCTATGCACTATTAACCAGATAGTCCTTCTTATCTATCCACCCTGTAGAGCCCAACCCATACAACCTTTTATCTTCTCTACCCCTACCAACTACACATTACTCAGTACTGGATTTGAAGGATGCTTCCATCCCCTTCCATCCCTCCTCACAGCCTCTTTTCACCTTTCCCTGGATGGACACTGACCCTTGACAGTACCAACAGCTGACCTGGACTGTCTTGCCCCAGGGCTTCAGAGACGGCCCTATCGTGCCAAGACCTTGCCCATTATCTGCTCTCTTTCCACCCATCAGGTTCCCACCTCATGTCATATGTAGACAATCTTTCTGTGGCCTCTCTTACAAATCCTCCGGACAGGATACTGTCCTAGTCGTACAACACTTAGACACAAAGTGTTACCATGTGTCTCCAGCCTAGGCTCAAATATCCTTCCATCTGTCACCAATTTGGGCATTATTCTACACAAACACACTTGAGCCCTTCATCCTGATCATGTCCAATTAATTTTCTAGATTCCCATTGCCACCACAAAATGACAATTTCCCTCCTTTCTTGGGGTGATGAAGTACTTTCCTCTCTGGGTTGCTGGCTTTGCCCTCCTTGCCAAGCCCTTATATAGGCTTACAAAAGGGTACCCAGCTGAACCATTAGATCACAAGAACTTTCCTCACCCTAACTTCTGGACCCTAAAAGGACATCTGAAAACAGCTCCAGCTCTGACTTTACCACACTGCTGACTAAGGAAAGATATGCAATTGTCTCACATGACTCTGTTACAGAAGCTGCAGCTCTTCCCTCATCTACTACCTCTCAACGAGCTGAACTGACTCTCTGACCCATGCTCTTATACTGGCCGAAGGAGATACACATTTACAGAGATTCCAAGTATGCATTTCACATACTTCACAATCATGCTTTCATACAGGCAGAGAGAGGATTTCTCATCTCTCAGTGATCCTCGATCATTAATGACCCATTCATTAAGGTCCTTCTCCAGGAGCTCTTCCACCAACAGGTTCAGCTGTACTTCATTGTAGGGGACAACAAGAACTTTCATATCCCATAGCCACTGGAAATGTTTTGCAGATAAAACCACAAAGGAAGCAGCTAATCTCTCCCACCATGCTGCCAAAGGCCAATGCTTTGCCCTTTCTGCTTCACCTCTGCCTATTCCCTCGCTGAGAGTCAGCAATATCAAAACTACCCTGCAAAGGTTGGGTGGTCCCTAGATCAAGGAAAATTCCTCCTCCACACCTCACAAGCCCACACTCTCCTTTCATCTCTTCATGACAATTTCCATGTGGGCTACAAATTCCTAACCTGTGTACCTGAGTCTCGTATATTTTTTCCTTCCTGGAAGACCCTCCTTAAGGCTATGACAGCTCAGTGATCTGTCTGCTAGGTAACTACACCTCAGGGTTCCCTAAGGCCCCCTCCCTGTCCTACACACCAGCCACAAGTTTCTCCCTAATCCAGAACTTGCAGATTGACTTCATCTACTTGCCACAGGTGTGAAAGTTAAGACAGCTTTTGGCCTGAGTTGACACCTTCACCTGGGTAGAGGCTTTTCCAACCAGTTCAGAAAATGCCTCAGCAGTAATTAATTCTTTCATAACATAATCTCCCGATTCGGCCTCACCACCTCCATTCAATTGAATAATGACCCACTTTTTACTAGTCAGATTACTCAGGAGGTGTCCAAGTCACTTGGTGTACAGTGGAACCTTCATACTCCGTACCAGCCTCCATCATCAGGTAAGGTAGAGATAGCAGCTTCCTTAAGGCTCATTTCACTAAATTACCACTTCAGCTTCACCTAGACTGGGTTTGCCTCCTCCCAGTTGCTCTCCTTAGAATTCATGCCACACCTAGGAGGCCTGTAGGATAAAGTCTTTTTGAGTTTTTATAGGGCTGCACATTTCTGCTTGGACCAGACCTTAGCCCTGAGGTCACTCGCATGGGATACTATCTCCTACTTCTGTAACAAGCCCAAAAAGAAATACTACATGCTTTTAATCTCCTCACACTCACCTTTATGATGATATCCTGAATAACAAATTGGTTTCAATTAAAGATTTAAATCCCCAATCCCTACAGATGAAGTAGAAGGGACACTTCAGGGTCATCTATAGCACTCCGATGGCTGTTCATTTGCAAGGGCCTCCACGGTAGATTCACTGCTCCAGAACAGAGCTATGCCCTGCTGACAATTACTCTGACCTTTCTTCCTCGTGGAAGTTGTGAGTAATCTCCCCTGCATCCCACAGGCTGACCAGAATCCCTGAAAACACCTAAATGCCTTTCCACTGTCACTTCACCCATTTCATCCAATCATTCTAAGCTGATCTGACCTGGTTTCTACCTTAGATTTCTACTCTTGAGTCTTTCTATGCCTGGATAGAAGATCTCCTTTACCAGGCATCTTAGTTACTTTTCTCACTGTTGAGATAAAATATCCAACTCTCAAAGTTAAAAGGGGAAAGGTTTATTTAAATCAAAGTTTCTAGAGGTTTCAGTCCATAACTGACTGGCTCTAAGGCAGGGTGGTATATGGCAGAGGGGCAACAGTCTATGGTGGTAGAATACAGTAAAAGCCACAAGAGAGATGAGAAAGCAAGAAAAAGCTTGTCTTTGCCCTTTGTGTTGTATCCAATCTACCTGAATTAGGGCAGTGTCAATTCAATCAGTGGGCTGATCTAGAAATCACCCACCCTTAATCCCAGCACCCTTAATCCCAGCATTGCACCACCAATCAATCGCACACTCTAGGTTGAGTCATCTTGTAAAAAGTCCTATGATTGCATTAGGCTTTAGGGGGACATCTAGACATAAACCATAACTTTCCATCACTTGCCTCCCAAAGACTTATGCACATCCCTTTATGCAAAAGTAATTTAGTCCACCTCCAAGAGTTGCTAAAGTCCTAACACTTTCAGCATTGCTGAAAAGTCCAAGTCCCAAGTCTCTGAGATTTAAGGCAAACCCCTAGCTGTGAATCTCTGTACAAATGAAAAAGAAGTTAAACACTTCCAACATTCAATGTCACAAGATAGACATTTCCATTCCAAAAGTTACAAACATGAGGATACAAAGCAAGTCCAAAATCCAGCAGGACAAACATTAAGTCCCATAGTACCATGTGCAGCATTTGAGGCAATCTGTGGCAAGATGTGAGTTCCAAAGGGCTTGGGTGGCTCCACGCCTGTGGTACTTCTGGTGGTTGTAGCTCCCATGACTTCTCTCTTGGGCCCACTCTGCTCCCTCTTTGCAGTTTTCCTCAGATTATCCACATTCCTGACTTCTTCAAATTTCTGAGGTCTCCACTACATCTGTGATTTCACACACTGCCCTCTCAGGGGCACACTGCCTGGCCTCCCTGGACTTCTGAAGTCTGGGTAGAAACCTTCCTAACCCCACAATTCTTGAATTGTGCATGCACGTAAAACCGATACCATGCAGATGATGCCAAGGTCTGCAGCCAGCAGGAGCAGTAGCCAGGCTTCCCTCTCTCTTGGCTACAGGGGTTGAGCACCTGGATTACTGAGCACCCTGAATCCAATTCTGGGGAACAAATTATCTAGGCTGCTGTCATTCTGGAATATGATGCTCTTGGGCTTTTTCTCAAAGCAAAGTCTTTCACTTTTGCAGTGTGACACTGCAAAGGATGAAGTCCTGCTATTTCTTGCGATGCTCTCAGGTCAGCTTTTCTATCATCCTGTTCCTTCTCAGCAGTCAAGTTCTCCCCTTCTCTATCTTTAAAGCCAGTAGATTTACTGGAGCTTCCTTTCTGGCCAAACTCACAACATGTTAAATCATTCTGCTGGCCTCTTTGCTCTTGATTCTCAACATAGATCTAGCTAAAAAACCCCAACTGTAACCATGCCACTGCCTCAACATTCAGTCACCTTGAAATTTCCTCTACAGGATTAGTTAGTCCACTGCCCTTAATCTCAGTCTCAGGCAAAGTCTCTGGACATGAGCAAAATGCAAACTCTTTTGCCAAGCTATAACATACATCATCTGGAGTTCAACATCCAGTGCAGTCCTTCTTCCTGGCAGAAACTTCCGTAGCCTGGTCTTTATCAGCAGAACTCTTATCAGCTTTTAGGGCTTCTGAGCTCCAACCAGAATCTCCCATACAGTACAGTCCAAGATGTTTCAGCTCTACATTTTCAACCAGCATTTCTGAATCACTGCAAAGAGATAAGGCAGAGCATGGAATCTTCCCAGCACTGGACACTGAGGACTTTCACCACTGATGTTCACTCAGATCTGCTCACATAATATTCCTTGCTAGGTCTCTCCCCCTTGGTCAAGACCTACAAAAAAGCCTGATTTTCATTTTTCTCCACAGATGGTCTTTCTGCCCTCCATGTACCAGCACCCAGGTATATTAAATCTTATGCCTCACTGCTTTTACAAGAGCCTGTCAAGTGGTCTCTGTCTCCTGTGGTTTGTTACAAGGGTACATTAGGACTGCGTGCTAATGGACTCATGTACCCCAAGGATGCTAAGTGGAGACCTGCTGCCACACGCAGAAGGGTGCTGGTTCCCCCTAGCAGCTACTCTTCCCTGAGCTTGTATTATCTTAGTTCTTCTCTAAGGACCCAAAGCTACCATAGTGTTGCAGCCTTCATGGTTTAAGCTTGGTTAATGCTGCCACAGACCCGGGGGTGGGCACAGGACTGGGGCTGGCACAGACATCCTACTCCCCAAGAGAGACAAGTCCAGATGGAGTTCAGACCAGTGTGTTCTGTCCTGTGCTCTTGGCAGTGTGATCTTGCTCCACAGCATGCAAACAATGGAGCTATGTGTGGGGATCACAGAGAAAGAACTGAACTTGAGAGGGAAGACAGCGCACAGGAAAGCAGAAGTACAAAAAGAGCAGAATCAAGTCCTGAAGGCCCTCAGGAACCAGTTTGCCCAGAGTCGTGGTGACCCTGACAGTACTGGAGCCCATGCATTCCTCAGGGGCAGGAGCACTTAGGAAGTCTACTCCGCTCAGGAAAGACTCATGGACTTGCCAGAACTCATGGCCGCCCACCCTGCAGCATCTTCAGGAGCTCTTTCCCTGACTGCTTAGGCTCAGACTCCTCCTCCAGCAGAGCTGCACTCTGGAAACTCACTGCCTGGCATACATGTTATCCTTGCTATGCATCAAGCCCTGCGGGAAGCAGTGGTCTGAGACTCTTCCGTGGCTCACTGCCCAGCATTGACCCAGCCACTGCAGCTGTTGCAGTGAAGGTGCTGGTTTTGTCCAGAAATGGCAGCAGGTTAATTTAGAGCCCCCGCGGCTTCCAGCACATTTCTAGACAAGCACTGGGTAACTGTAGGTTTCCTCTGACAGCACATCGTGAGAAGACGCCTGGCTTACTCTGTCCATTGCAGATCGCTCTGAAAACAGCATGCTGCCCTGGGGCTGGGAGGTTTTAGAATGTTTATGCCCTTTGATGAGCTTTTTAGTACCTCATTAGTGCCTGGTCCACTTGGTACCCGAAGCCTGAGAACTTAATTACTGCAGAGACAAGTCAGCCATCTCCGCCTTGCAGAGCCACAACAGTGCTTTATTTATTTCTCACCGAGAGTGAGAAAATTTGGCCTCATGCTGATGATGCTTGATTGGCTTCAGATGTTCTGAAAGCCAGCTCCCTGGCAAATAGCACAGTTACTAATCACCCGTCCCATCATTGGGAAGAGAGACCCTCAAAGATAATCACACTCTGGAAATAATGTTTTCTTCCTCCTCGCGAAGACATTCAGAGAAACTTAGTGAAGAGAAGAAAACATGCTTCATAAGCAATATGGTTGAAAGTGCATGTGTCTTAAAAATTCTGAAAAGCACATTCTAAATGACTGATCGCTCTGAGGGATTCCCCCGGCTTCGATCTGTCCACAGACTCTGAGTAGGCTTGTGTGACTTTGCTGGCCAGGGACCAAAAAGAGCTGACAACTCTACAAGGCTGCCATGCATCTGGAAGCTGGGATATAATCATCACTGGTGACATTAAGACAATGTCAATCACACTGCAGTTAACTGAGTGGATTCACTTGGTCTGCACAGGTGCCTGGACTTGAAATAGAGGCTGATGACCTTGAACTCTGAACACAGAAATTCCTGGCCTCTGGTCTTTTCCTCCAAGGTGGGGTCACCTATTATTCCCAGCTCTGGGGTGCTGGTAAGAGAGGCTGTCTTTAAAAAGCTGTGACTACCGAGTCCAACGCGATTGTCTCCCGAAGTCATTTTGCTAGAGGGCTAGACACGGTGTGCTCGTAAATTCCTGTGAACAGAAGACAGCCTGGAGTGAGGCCAGCATGGGCAGAGCCTCTCTCTCAGGGGGGATTCTCATGCAATGAGAGGTCTTGACACCACTGGACTTCTTTCCAGGCTGGACGGAGAGCAGAAAGCCAAGGACCTGCTGGGGTAAGGGTCTCGTTTGGGCGAGGGGATCAGCAGCACGCAGCCTCTCTGCAGTTTCTGGGAGTTGCATATGTGGCCTCAGCAAAAGCTCAGTGCTGTCAAGGGCTGAGGATAGTGATGAGTCATCAGTCTGCTCAGTTTTTGAGCAGATGAGCTGAGGGTGTTTGGGTCAGACCTTTGTGAGCTTTGGATATTTAAGAGCTTCAGATCTGTTTAATCAAAACCTGTCCTTGATTCGTCCCTTTGTTCCCTTCCCCTCACCTATGGTGTGTTATGTACATGTACAAATATCCCCTGGTAAATGTGATCACTATGTATTGAAAACATATACTGTTATGGTTTATACATTGTGTCAACTTGAGAAGCCTAGAAGCTTAATTAAGTAAGGCAGCAGCTCTACATCCTGGGGTGTAGAGCACAAGCAGTTACCTGTTCATTGTGTCAATCTGAGAAGGTCAGAATTTTAACTGAGAGACTCAGCAGGGAGTCAGGGTTCTTACTTTGTAAACATCCTCATCCTGTGCAAAGGAAGGCAAGGAGATTTGTGAATGCTACACCCACCCGGGGGGGGGGGTTGCCCTGTGTACTATATAAGGGAGGAGAGGAAGCTTGCTCTTGCCCCCTTTTGACTCTGGCTGCTTTGGTTTGGCTGCTGCCTTGAAGTGTTGTCCCAGTGCCATGCCACCCTACATTGGAGCCAGCTGATTATGGACTGAAACCTCCAAAAACTGTAAGCTAAATAAACCTTTCCTTCCCTAATTTTGGGCATCAGGTATTTTGTCTCAGCAACAAGTGAAAAGTAACTAAGACATATACTAATAAACCAAACAAACAAATATGTAATAAAATAAATTGATAAAGCACCTGTTTGTCAGGTTCACATATTTGCAAAAGTTTTAAAGTCATTCTGATTTTGTCTCTAGCAAAACGTATCCTTCCTAGCCTAGGAATCATATCTTTCCAGATCAATATTTCCAAGGATTAATAAGGCTTTTAAAATCATTCTTACATAAGTATCATGTTTTAATGAAAAATACTGATAACTTTATGAGACAGTGGTCTTCAAAATCTGTACTATAAATTTGGCTTAAATTAGCTGAATTTTCATTGTTTGTTTGTTTGTTTGTCTTATTCTGATGTGGAGCTTGAACCCAGGGCCTCACATAGCATGAACACATGCTCTATCCCAGACCCAATTAGTTGAGTTTTTTCCTTTGTAACTAAACAATAATCAATAATATACCATGTGTGAAGGCACCATGGTAGACTCTAAAAGAGCAAGCACCAGGGTGAAGTAATTGCAACTCCTAAAAGCTTCCCAGAAAATTAGATATGGTAATGACTTATCCCACATGGACTTTCAAGGAAAAGAAGTTTAGTTTGTGAAAATCAAATTGACACTGACTTACATTTTTCTTTTCTTATAAATTTTTTACAACCATATTAATCTTTCCAATCCCCTCATAGTATTGTACCCATCATTTTTGCTGTCTTCTAACAGCTTCTAAAACAAATCACAAACACAATTCCTGTCTACTTTGGATACCGGAGAAAACTACTTTCTCATGCCCAATATTCTGTGTATGAAAAAATAAATAGAAGACTTAGCTTTAGCTTTACATTTAGTTTTGAGTCCGCACTTACATATTCTTTGTTCAATGTATGTTTATATAGCACGAGGCACAACATAGTAATTCAAAAATCTATCAGCATTGGTCCAGGTGAATTGATTAATTCAGACAAGATTGGAACTCAGGTCAGTCTGAATATTGAAACCAACGCCTATACCACTGAGTCATACGGACTCCCCAAGTAAGAAAGAAAGTCACTACCCCTCCCAAATGATGATTTCTTGTCTTGCAACTCAGAGCCTTTTGAGGGTCCAAGCCGGTGGTCACCAAGCTGTTGGTCAAGCAGATAGTCTGTCCACTCACCCCTTTGTCACTGAGCTTCTCCATCCCCCATTTTTGTCCCCAGCATGCATTAGCAATGTGTAGATTCAGCAACATTCATCGACTCCTCCTGCCTCCTGCATGGCTGTATTCTCTGGAAGGGTGTTTACCAGTTCTATGCTGGGCCATAAATAAACTAAAGCTTGTCTTGGCTCTCATGATCCCAGATCCCAGAAGAGGGTAAAAAACTAAAAACATTTAGTCAATCAAATGCATAAACTGATGATATGTTATGGCAACTATTATGAAGGATGTAAATCAAACTACCCGACTTTTAATAAGCAGTTATATGTCAAGTCCTGCAAGTCTGATGTTAGTAATTTACATGTGTTCGTTCTTTCTTTCTTTCTTTCTTTCTTTCTTTCTTTCTTTCTTTCTCTTTTTCTTTCTGTCTGACAGGATCTTGCTATGCAGTCCCAACAAAGGCTGAACACACTCTAGCCAAAAGGTAGCCAGGGTGGCCATGGTCTCACAGTGATCCTCCTGCCTCAACCTCCCAAATGCAGGGGTTACAAGTGTGTACCACCATGTTTGACTTTGTTTTTCTTCTTTCAAGAGAAACAAAACAAAATGAGGCCTTGCTAGGCACCCCAGGATAGCCTTGAGCTCCCAGAGATCCTGGTGCTTCAGTGTTCCCAACGCTGGGGTGACAGGCAGGCACCACCGTGCCTGGCTTCCGTGTTCCTTCTTGAAGACACAAATTCCTGTTACTAAGATGCCAACACCTGATGAAAACAAAGCCCGAGGCACAATGCTTCATTTGACCTTATTCCTTATAGCACCTCTTATAAGAGATCAGTTTCTTAATATTCATCTTAATAACAAAGGACTTAAACTGAGAAGTATAATGTAACAATTGCTTTTGTGTGCTAACCTGGCTGAACTACAGTCTCTAGTGATTCAACCAAATACTGATGTAGGCATTGTTGTTGGTGGACTATTTTGGAGCTGTGACTGACCTCTATAACAATTTGACTTTGGCAGGGGGGAAACTATCATCAAGAATCTGAGTGAACTTAATTTAATAAACTTTAAAGCTTTAACAGCAAAACTGGAGTTCACTTGAAAAAAGGGCCACCCATGTGCGCTGCTGCAATGTGCCCTGACTGAGGGCCCTGTCCCTTCCTGAAGGCACCTGTGAGCTTCAGGCTTGTCTAGGCGGCTGACAATTACATGGATCGCCCCTTGCAGTATGAATCATGATGCATGCATATCTGACAGGCTTCTCCTTGTCACCTGACCGGTATACTTGGAAGCAGGGCTACTTGGGACAACCAAGGCTTGGACAGACACTCAATATCCAGGATACCAGCCGCCAGCCCAGTGCCCCACCCAGCTGAGCCATCAGACAAAGGAAGCTAGAACTTCATCTTGTCTAGCTAAGAGTGCATCTTTGAATGTCAAAAATTCCACAAATCCTGACACAAGCAACTACTGATTAAATGTGCTTTGCAGAATGTGAAGTTCTGTTAGTAGTAGACATATACCTGCAGCCTGGAAGCACCTGAACACCAGCCATGAGCCTTCTGGCTTATTACATTCTGGTTCTCCAGCATCCAGAAAGTCTCCAAAAGAAGCACCAGCTCAGAGGTTCCTATTCCTCTTCTGCTAGCTGCTGTCCCAGGCCGGCCTCTGACCATGACTTCTCAGGACAGATATTCTTGCTTTGTCCTTAAGAATCCTACATTCCAATTTCTAAAACCATGCAAGAGCTGTAAACTTCTGCCAGAGATAAACTGGGGTGATGACTACAACTTAACAATTTCCAATTTCAGTGGTGAACATTAGACATCTCTGAGGTCTGGCTGGACCATCGTTTATGCTGTTTTTTGTGTCCTCTGATAACAAGCTATCATGGAAGTAGATGCTTTCAAAACTCAGCTACCTGTTGTTCCCTGCAGAAAATGAAGAAAGCCATTTCAAATAAGATAGCACTTTGATAAAAATCCGATAAAAATTTTCAGCTTGCCTCAAAGCACAATTCTTATGTCAAGGGAGCAACAGCCAATATGGGGAAAGTGGAAAGTGGTTGGAAATACTTCTGTTCTCACCCCCTGTGGACAGTGAGTGTCCATCAGTAGCGCAGTGATGAGGGTGGTTGACCCCAGTCCCCGGAGGGGCCATCACAAGGAAGACAGTTGGCCAACAGGCAACTTGTTTTGTTCGGCAAGTTTTCTCGGTCAAGCATATTTTCACCTCTTGCATAGTGGAATGTAAAACAGGTGAGTCTTTGACCTCTGTGGAAATCTTGAAGCTGGTGAAGCAGCAGGAAAGACAAGTGCTCCTCCCATAAGAGCAGAGGTAGATAAAGCCAGGAGACTGTGAGGTCCATGGGAACAAAGACCAAGCTGGGTGTCCACTCCGCTAAGAGACAAGAGAGGAACCTTAAATGGATGTGGACTCGTCAGCAGTGCTGTCCTAATGACCCATCAGGAACATCCCCTATCCAAGGAGCCGCTGAGTATTGTCCGGTGAGGCAGCAGGAATGGGACTAAGGGATTAACCTCTGATTGCTCACTTTGTGAAGAGCAGGCTCGGGAGCTCAGCGGCAGCTGGTGGTGATTTTCAGCTACCTGGGCTGAGAAGCCGGTGGCTCCTCTGAGACAGATCCGAGGAGGTGCAGAAATTGGAGCCCCGGTGCCAGTTGTCATCCACTCTTAAGGGAGAGATGACTGATCCCCTGCTCCCGACTTCTGTGAAAACCTCTAAGTGTGCAACAGCTCAAACAGTGCCCTTTTCCTCCTTAGTCCAAAGTCCTTACATTATGCATATAATCCTGATGCACTTCAGGCCCCCTCACCACCTGGACATATTTTTCATGTATAAACCAAAGATAAAATCATGAGCCAGAGATAAATATCAGACCCAACACTCTCAACTAAGTGTTCCTGGCTTCTTTGCTAGGAAAATGAATGGAATTGTTCCAAGAATCAGTGAGCTAAGGTTCTCAGATATGGGCTCAACTTCTGGTCATGCTGAAAACTCTCTGGGAGACCCAGCATTAGTAAGGATTTTACTAGTGTCCGTCTGCTCATCTGGAAGCCTGAGAGTAGTAAGATAGCCTCCCTGAGTCCCCGGAGATGGACAGTCCTTTGACAACGATGAGGGCACAGGGAGGAGAAAGCCAGAGACAGAGAGAGAAGAAAAGGAAAGAAAGTGTTAGGGTTTAGCTCTAAAGTGACCCCTCCCCCCATATTTCCACGTGTGTGGAATGTAACTGGATCCTGGGGTGCCGTGCTCATCACTGGATCCATCCTCTGATGAATTCAGTGGATAAATGTGCCGTTAGGATGTGAGTCCTGGCTGGAGTTGGGTCACAGCGACTGTGACCTGGGAGGGTGTGTTCTTATCAGCAGCTCCTGCCTCCTCCTTTGTTGTCTGGTTGCCATGGGCTGAGCATATTTTCCTCTTCTATGATCCCGTTCCTGACTTTGAGCCAGTTTACTATGAACTGAAATACAGAGCCAAAATAAATCTTTCTACTCTTTAATTGTTGCTGTCAAATATTGTGTAAGTGACTAAATCATAATTGGTACCAAGAGTGGGGTCATTGCTGTGGCTATACCAAACCATGTGGTTCAGAAGCCTTTAAAAGTGACTTGTGGGAGGAATTTGGGACGATTAGGATACATCAGCTAGTTATGCACTAGAATGATGCCAGTTGAACTTGAGGGAAGAGTCCTGTCAGAGTTCAGAAGACCAGTGGAAGAAATGCAGACAGTAAAGGCAGGGTCTGGAAGTTTTAGTTGGTAACAAGGACTCGATCAGAAGTTGTGAGACACCAAGTGTTTTACACTTTGGTAAAAACAAAAATTGTCAATATTTTGTCCATGTCCTGAGGGTGTGCAGGAAACTGAGACTAAGAGTAGTAGACCAGTTAATCTGGCAGAGGAAAATTTAAGGCAACCCTGTGTTCAGAGAGTAGTATGGGCATTGCTGGTGGTCTTTATCCATATCTGGAGGGAGAAAGAGGAACAAAAAGTAAATGTGAAAAGTTGTCAGTTTCACCAGAAATAAAGCACCCACAAAGTTGATGCCAAGAAAAGGAAGGTTTTTAAAAATATTTACTTTAAAAGAAAGCCTAGTACTTTCCGGTAGAAGAAGGGAAAAAATGCCCTGAGGGTATCTCAAAAATCAACAAGATCCCATCCACTGAAGTCCCAAGGGTTTAAAACAGTAAATATTTCATTTGAGAAGAAAGTCCCTGGGACACCTACTTGTTCAGGAAAGTGACTGAAATATGAAGACAAAAGAAGAGGAAGGAGGATGATGACGATAGAGAAGTGTGTTGAGGGAAAAGGGGGCAGAAGAAAGAGAAGGAGAAGAGGATCATACATGAGCAGGGACTAAACATAGATGGGTAGAACCCTGAAAGGGCCAGTGATGTCCCTGGCAGTCAAGTGGGTGACGACCCAAACAGAGCAGCTAGGGGGACACTGAAGGTGCAAGACTCACCCCAGTGGAGATACTGTCGCCACCCCATTCTCACCTAGCGCTGAAAGGGAGGAGTTGTAGGAGGGGCCAGAGCTGCACACTGACCCCATGCACCACCCCCTGGATGTGTAAATGTTGCCTTGATGGCCTACAAAGGGGCTTTGCAGACGGGAAAGAGCGAGGGTTGTGAGGTGGGTGATTATCAGGATTGCCCTGTGAGCCCTAAATAGCACTACCTGTGTCCTAAATGAAGGAGGCAGAGGAGGGTGTGACCCAGATACTGGGGTGGCACCAGGACCACAGATGCCAAGAGATGGCCACAGTTGAGGGATACTTGGAGCTCTTGGAAGCTGGAAGAGGCCATGCAGCTGGGCTCCAGAGCACCTGGAGGGAGGGTGGCCTGGACACCTGGCTCTGCTGTGTCAGGTGTCCTGATACACGGAGGGGCAGAGGAGAGAGTGGAGACCAACTTTAGTGAGGCCTGGATGTGAGCCCTGTGTCACGTCGTGGGCTTTCACCTTATCCATACCTCCAGGGCTGACCAGAGCAGTCAGTGCCGAAGTGCTTATCTCTGATTCCTTCCCAGCACCAGAACCTATTAGCACTGGAGCAGGGCTCTGCCCAATCATGTCTGGAGCCTGCAAACACAGCCTGGATTCCTGGTGGGGGAGTCTTCCTCTTCTCACCCAGCTTAGGCCAAATTAAAATTTAGCACAGCTCCAAGCTTCCCCAGAGCTGCATGCAGAGAGCAGTGATTTTATTAGCACCTGGGCCTGATCAGACAGCACCGCTGACAGGAGCCCAAGTGAGCGATGAGAGCAGTGCCCACGTCAACCCAGGAGGAGCAGTGGCTCTGCAGAGTGACAGGGCGCTGGGGGCCAGCATGGCAGGGAGTCAGGGAGACGGAGACATGGCTGGAACCCAGTGGTTCCCGACACTGTGAGCAGGGCTGGCTTCTCAGCATTCAGCAAGGCGATGGGAATGGAGGAAAAGAGGGAGACAGGGAGTAAAGCAGGAAGAGAGGAGGATGGAGCGGGAAGCACGGGGACCTGAATGTGTGAGAAGAAGCAGGAAGAGAAAAAGTGGGAGCGAGAGAGAGTGGTGAGAGGGAGAGAAGGACAGATACTTGAGCATAAATGAAGAAAGGACAGAAGAGAGGAAGAGCAAGACGGAGAGAGACAGGAGAAGAGAGGGAGGCGGAGAGAGAAGGGGAGGGAGGTAGAAGTGAAAGGTAGAAAAAGGAAAGGAAGGCAGGGGAAGAGAAGGGAAGGGGAAAAGACTAACTGCTTTCAAACAGGGATAAGCAGTCCATACGAGAGACAGAGCCGCGTGGGCAGGAAGAAATGGAAGCCAAACACAGACAACGGAAAGGCCAAGAGATACACGGAGAGGCAGAGAGAAACTCAAAAGAGAAATACGGGAGGAGAGCAAAGCAACCCCCACGGGCTCCCTGTGAGACCCGGGCTCCTCACCCCATGGCAGCCAGGCCCTGCTACCCCTGCCTCCGTGACTGCAGGCTTAGTTTGTCCAAATGCCTGGCACGGGGCACAGGCTGAAAGCCCCTTGAGTGAGGAAGGCTGTGCAGAAGTGCGGGGGAGAAAGGCATGGACACGGGGGAGAATGAAGGGGTCCTCACTGCCCGGGACAGATCGCCTGCCCTGTGCTCTCTGCAGAGGTAAAGGTGGCGAGGGCTCTGTTATTTGCCCCCAAGTTGCAAGGCTGACGAGTGTCACAGAGGGTCAGTCCCATCCCCAGGCAGAGGTGGACACAGCCTCTGCAGCCACTCCTCCAAAGCCCGGCTCCCTCATCCTCAGCTTCTGCCCGTGACACTGTTGAGAAAGTAACTGTGACAGGGCCGGCAAAGCATGTAAGAGTATGTGTGGCACAGGCCAGACCTCCAAGAATAGTCAGTGGTGGCTTTATTACTGCTGGCTCCTTCTTCTCAGCATGCTTCTATCCCTCCTTCAAAACCGCACTCCAACATCGTCTTTAAATCCTTCCCAGGAGGACAAGACAATTTCTTCTGGGGAGAATTGATGCTGTCCCCAAATAGCCAACTGTATCACTTTAAAAAGTGCCCTTTTAACTCCTAGGAGCACAGTTCCTATATCTAACTCAGCTCTGCCATGAGCACTTGAGGGAAGGGCTGGGCTGATCAGGTTTGCTACGCGTAGAACTCAGAAGGAGCTCTGCTGCAAGACGGGCTGGGATGAGCCAGCAAACACAGCAGGAGGGGGAGGGCAAGGGGCGGGCTCTGGGCTGGCAGCAGGAAGGTGGTGGGACACAGTGAGGCGGACGCAGCACAGGCCTCCCACGTCCCTGCTCAGTGCCCGGAAGACCCAGAAGGGTCTGGGCAGATACTCTGATCCAGAAGGACGTCCCCACCCGTGTCAGCCTGGAGTTGGGACCTCCATAGCTCTGCTGCTCTGTAGATCATTTCCTTTCGAACCACTCACCTCTACCAAACTGCTGCTGTCACCCTCTAGCAGACTAGGTTTCCTTTGAGTGATGTCCCACAGGTGACACCAGTGCTGGGCTTGCATCAGGTTGAGGGACAGAAGTCCAGAACAAAGCCCGGTGACACTCCTGCTCCGCTGTGTGACTTCGTTTCGGGAGCACAGCATGGACGGAAGATGCACAGGGCAGCGTTGCTTGGCAGGGTGGCACTGGGCAGCAGCTCGGCAAAGTCCTGGGGCTGCCCCCAGTCACACCCAGGGACCGGGGCCCAGGGCCATGGTGTGGCCCACACCGTCATTTCTGAACCAGGGCAACTTGCACAACATATGCAAGACTTCCATCATAATTATGTCACCTCCATTACTAATATTCACTTAGTATTTCCCAGAGACATATCTTAACTTACCTGTCTACCTTTATTTGTAAAGGAAACTCTTTGCTACCTAAGAATATCACCATAATTTGCCCCAAACAGAAGTGAATATGAAATCATTAGAGTGAAAGCACAACAGTATCACTGAAC
This sequence comes from Dasyprocta punctata, assembly GCA_004363535.1. NCBI lineage: Eukaryota > Metazoa > Chordata > Mammalia > Rodentia > Dasyproctidae > Dasyprocta > Dasyprocta punctata. The sequence continues at coordinate 117,702 of RJWM01001738.1, forward strand.
CACCAGCGATCCTTCTTCTTCATTTCTCTTTATAACCATTCTGGTGGCAATCCTGCCGAGGGCGGGTCTTCCACACGCAGAGCTGCTCTGAGCTGGATGTTTCTTACTCAGATAGACACAATCAGTTAACTATCACAGTATGCTTCTTAAAGGTCAACCAGACCCTCTTCCTTGCCTGTCCCTGGTGCATCAGAAGAAGAGCACTGCTCCTGACACCGAGGGACCCGCTGTTAGAGTTGAGGTCTAGAGTGCCCCTCAGAAAGTTCATGTGCTTGGAAGTGGGGCTTTTGGAAGGTGAGTGGGTCGTGGGATGCTGTGCTCAAGAATCCAGTCAAGAGCTCAGAGCCAAGTGTGCTGTTAGGCAATGGTGTAGGGAAATGTAAGTCACTGCGGTGTGACCTCTGTGGTCTCTCTTCCTCCCACTCCTTCCCTCTCTGCTTCCTGGCCATCATGATGTGAGCAACTCTCCTGCACCAGACCTCTCCATCTTTCCCTTCCTGCCCCTATGAACTGAATCCTCTAACACCAGAATAAGTCTCTCCTCCATTAATTTGTGGATGTCAAGTATTTCACTCCCACAACCCCCAGGCCAAGTAAATGATTAGGGGTGCACTCTCATGGGGAGATAGCCAGTAAATAACCAAGGTCACCCTGGGGTCTGCGATCACTGCTGTTCCAGTGCCGTGGAGGAGGAGGCAGAGGCTGCCTGAGGGGTGCCCTTAGGCAGGGTGCTGGGGCTTGAGAGCACAGTCCAGGGTGAGCGAGTTGGTGGCTGGAGTCTAATGGAGGAAGTCAAGAGGTTTACACTGAGAACCTGGAGTTCGACTTCCTGAAGTCTAGGGCTTCCTGGAGTGAAGGACCATGGCCTGGAGGCGTGAGATGCGGCCATCCTGGACTCAAACAGCCGAAGGTGACCCAAAGCTGGGCAGGGAGGTGGGGTAGAGTCCCTTTCCAACACCAGAACTTCACAGTGAAGGCCCAGCGGGTGGCCCCCATCCCCTGCTCTTCCCAGGGACTCGGAGAACCTGGCTCAGGTCCAGCCTTCCACCCAGGAGAACGGCTGTAGGAGACAGTGATGTTATCTATGGCTGTCATCTGTCATAGTATTTTCCTCATTTCTGCCTGAAGAAATAATTGCATGGGGTGTTTTATCAGATGGTGTTTCACGCGGACTGGGGTGTTCCTTTGTAATCCAATATGACAAAGACTATTGTTGCGAGAAAACAGGACGGGAAAATGAGAGGTGATTTCTCATTCAGGAGCAGAGGAGACCGAGGAACAGACACCAGGAGGAACGCATTTGGTTTTCAGACAGAAGCCCTGGAGTAGTGCCCTCAGTGGGCGCTGCCCCACAATAGAGCTATCTGTGGACACGCTAGATGCGAGTGGACACAGCCCCGGAGAGCACAGCCTGAGATAGCTGGTCTCCGCTTCTCTGAACCTTCACAGGGTCCTGCAGCAGGCTAAGGAGTTCACAGTTGTGAGTGGGCTTTGGAGTCTTAAGCTGCTGCTGCTGCTTCTCAGTTAGAATCCCTGGGTTTGTGACAATCGTAAGTCCATGCAACAAACCCTTCAGTCCTTTGTCTCAACTGATACCAACTCCCTCTGCCCTGCAGCTCAGGGGAATCCAGGACAACAAGAAACATTGGTGACTTTTTTCTCTCACCCTCAGACACGGCTCTGCCACAAATCTCGTCCCTTCCGCCTTCACACACTGGCAGCCTGAGCCCTTCATGCCCCTCTCCCTGCTGACGCCTGGAGCTGGCTCTCAGGGCGCCTCCTGCCAGTGACCCACCAGCCGCCTCGCGGCTCTCTGATTACACCTCTGCTCACCTTCAGCCTGTCCTCCGAACAGCGGCTGGGGTGAGCTGATTGCAGTTCATGGTGCTTCTCCTTCCTCTGCCCAAATCCTCCACCAAGGCTCCCCAGCTCCGACAATGAAAAGCCACCATCCTTCAATACCCAAGAAGCCCCCTCCTCCGCCTCACACCTGCTCTCTCCCAGAAATCTTGAGGCATCTGCAAAGCTGATTCAGTATTTCTTTCCATCTTTGCTCAAAGGCCAACTTGCTGGGGAAAATTTTCTTGGACTCTGTAAAGTCCAAGGCTTTCCTGACCCCTATGCTACCCATTGCTTGCTTCTCCTTCTTTTCTCTTCTTCGCACTTTTGCTGAACACACTAGCCATGTGACTCATCCACTTCGTTTTCTGTCTGCCCCAAGGACTCTGAATGCCACGTGGACAGACCGTGTTGTGATAGACGTGGTGGACAGCGCACTGCCGGGTGTGGACTGGTTAGCCCAGGACCTTTGGCCCTGTGTGAGCTGATGGTTGCAGAGTGATGGAGGAGTTGTTTCTCCACAGAAAACTTGGTCTGGTGTGGGGAGAAGCAAGAGGGAACCTTGACCAAAATTTGAAATTGAAAGCCGGATTGCTATTCCCACAGGTGTGCCACTGCTTCTTACTGCAGCTGTCATTTCATTTCCTTAATGGCCAATGGAGCCATTGGGCGTCTTTCTGTGGTCACACAGCTATTTGTCATCCACACAGCTGCTGTGTCAGATGCTTGTATTCCGAGTTACCAGTGATACCTTGGGACCTGAGAGGAAATTGCTAACAGAGGCAGGCACTCCTGGTGGTGAGGAGAGCTCTGCACTGCGGCGGGACTCGGAGATATGGGTCTTGCTTCTGAGTGGCTAACTGATGACTTGCATGTTCTCTCTAGACCTTGGGTCTGAGAAAAGCCCCCGCCTCACCTGCATGCAGAGGTCACCTGGACTAGGCGATCTTCAAGGTCACGTCCTAATCAGACGCATTCTGCGGACTCTCAGGTTATGAGGCCACCCCTCTAATGCAGGAACACATATTTCAGGTGCAGGACAGACGGGCTAGACAGTGAAATGGCAGCGGGATTGGTGACGACTCTTCCTGTCTGCCCTCGGCACATCCTATAGACTCTGAGCCTCTGTGCCTCCCGCTGTACTGGGGGGAAGCCAAAGTGTCTGCTCAAGGAGTTGACTTATTTCTTCCTGCAGTACTGGGGATTGAATCCAAGGCCTCCCAAGTGAGCTGCATCCTCCGCCCTTTTTAACTTTTTTTGTTTGGAGACAGGGTTTCGCTAAGTCACCAGGCTGGGCTCAGACTTGTGCCTCCTGCCTCAGCCTCCCAGAGTGCCAACTAGAGGGGTTTTGATGAAACCTCAGGATGTCATAGATGAGTATGCAATGACTGTTACGACCACAGGAAGGCGCTGTCTTGCTGCTGGGACTCTGCTTCTGCTTCTCAGCCCAGCCCCGCTGCTCCAGGTGAGATGTGGGCCCTCCCTCAGGGGAGGAACTGCTTCCCCTCCCGCCCTCCTCCCTTCCCTCTTCAGGCTCCTTTCCCTCTCTTTCCTGCCCTGCTTTGCCTCTTCTCTTCTTCCTCTTCTTCCTCCTCATTTTTCTCTTCCTCTTCCTTTTCCTCTTTCCTCTCATCCTTCATCTTCTTTTCATGATCAGCTTGAAATATCAGTCTCAGTAAAGTTCCTTTAAGAATTAAAATCCTAAAGGCTGGGAGCAAAACTGTGAAGATTCCGCATGGGTATAGACACACTGCGTGTGGGTGCAGACATACCATGCTTGGGTGCAGACACACCCTATGTGGGTGTAGACAGCTGCAGGCTCACACATGTGTGACATGAGCCAAGCGTGTGCTGTGTGACACATTGCTGCCACTTTCCCTCCATGGCTCTTGGCTCACTCGTGTCTGCAGAAAGCCTGGCTCTCAGCGCCCATACACTCCATCATCTCCACAGGGCCCTCTCCACCCGGCAGGAGGGAAGTAGCGGACCGGAGAGGCCAAGGGATGTGAGCAAGGTCATGCAGCAGGGCTCCAGCCTTGGGCCTGTCTGTTTCAGAGAGTAAAAGCCTCCCGTCTCCTGCTGGGGACAGACAATGGCCAGACTAAAACTGGACCAGATGTCCACTCAGGACAGAGCAGCCTGGTGTGGGGTTGAGAGCCATCACCCTAGGAAGGGGCCTTGGCTTCCTGCCCTGGCCTCATCTGCCTTGAAGAGTGGGAACGACCAGGGCTGGAACAGAGCCTGCCCAGGCAGCTCACTTTGACAATGCTCCAGATCAGGCCGCGTTAAGCAGTTCCTACAGATGTGGCCATTTTGGCTCATGAATCTCTCTCTCTGTATGCAGAAATCTCACTCCATTAAATGGTGCAAGCTGCCTGGAGACCTTCCCGACGATCGCTGCACGGATATAATGTTCCATCCTCATTGCACGCCTGCTGGTGAGTCCCAGCCACATCAGAGCTGACCCATCCTGCCAGGTGGTCAGGTGACATTTGGTTGCAGACTTTGCGCAAGTCCCCTCCCTCCTGGACTCAGAGCCACAGGCTGTGCCAGGGAAAGTGTGCAGTAGTGGCTAGTCTGCGGGTGACTGGGGCTGCCACAGCGCCAGAGTCCCTGCCATTGTCCGTGCCTGTGCCTGAGGGGACTTCAATAACAGATGTCCACCCTCGAATGTTTGGAACACCATTGTCCGACACATAGCCGACAAGTTCATCACAGACACAGCATGAGGCAATGGCGATAAAACTGACCTTAGTGACAGCAAATCAAATTCCAATTTTGTGTCAGCCATGGGTCATCATGAGAAAGTAATTTGTTTTTTGTTGGTTTGGTGATTTGTTTTTGCTTTGTGGGATTTATCTCATAATGTTGCCTTTTTTTTTTAGTTTGAAAGCATTTCTTGAGTAACTAAAGCACGCACACAATAAAGACCACTGGAGTGTGAGTCAAGACAGAGAGAGTTGCTGGTCTTCTCATCACCAGTGTTGTTTCTTGAGCTGCTCACTGATTGCATGAACGCTGTGTGCTTTCTCCTCTCACAGAGTGGTTGGGCTGTGGACCTGCGGGTTCTTCTGTACCCACAGAGGTTTTGCACATTCTCTCTTCTCATCCAGAAGTTCACTGCTCTTGCTTCCTTCTTCAGCATTTCATTTATCTTTCCAGAGACAGCCTGTCATGTGCTGGTGCACACACACACACACACACACACACACAGGCATGTGGAAATGTAAAACACTCGCCTCGTGAAGCAGGCACAGCCTGGTCCACAGGAGCAGTCGGTGGCACGTGAAACACTGGGACCTGCTCTTTGCTTTTCTCTTTGAGCAAGTTATGTTGGCAGAAGTTCCACTTCAACAGAGACAAAGCTCTTTCGATTTCGTGACCACTACATTACCATGTGGTGGCCCGGTCCACGCTCTCCTCAAGGTGTCCCGAAGAGATGGGCATTGCATTGCTTTTCCAGACTTGCCAGGAGGAGTAACACCGTGATGCGTGTTCACAGACCTTGGGTCTCTGTCCCTGTTTGTAGCACCTTCCTCTCCGCTCACTGCTGGGCTCCTTCAGCTGCTCACTGAGTGTCTGCAGCAGTAGAATCAGCACACTGTCGCTGTCACCAGAGGTCAGACTGTGTACACAGAACCCTGAGAAGCTGCGCAGGGCAGTCTATTTCCCAAGTCGGTATGGACACTCCTGGCCCATCTTCTGTAACAAACTCCCACTGCCAGGAATGCCACACCTTCTGTGTGTCCTGGTGGAAAGACAGACTTTGAGAGGTGTGGCAAGGCAGGGACCCTCACACATTGCTGTGGGGCAGTTAAAATGGGGCAGCATTTAGAAAAAGAACTGTCTGACTACTGCTGCTGGTATTGTGAGGATTTTGACAAGGCACTCTGCTGTTCCTCAGTAACAGCCCAAACACAAGAAAACAACATGCACATAAACATCATGCACAATAATGTCATGCACATTGTCTTAGTTACTTTTCACTCATTGCTGAGACGGAATACCTGATGTCCAAAATTAGGGAAGGAAAGGTTTATTTCTTACAGTTTCTTGGGAGTTTCAGTCCATACTCAGTTGGCTCCAAGGCAGCATGGCATGGCAGGGCTGCCATTAATGACATTCGGCAAGCAGTAAGGTGCGCTGGCGAGAGAGAGAGGGTGGAAGCGAGCAAGAGGAAGACCCGCCTCATTTACACTGCATGTTGGCTCCACCCCTGGGCAGGTGCAGCACTCACATTGCCAATCCTCATGCCAGACAACAAACCAATAACAAGCGCCGGACTCAGCCCCATCAAAAGTACAGGAGGACTTGGGGGGACATAGTATATTACCCAATACACACATAAACGGCATGCACATAAACGTCATGCACACAAATGACATGCACATAAACGGCATGCACACAAACGGCATGCACATAAACGTCATGCACACAAATGACATGCACATAAACGTCATGCATGCAAGCATGAGCCTTCCCAGCTTTGTCATTCACCAAAGCCCAGAAGTGGAAGCATTAGCATTGACTAGCTAACAACATGTTTAAAATCTGTGATGTCATAGGGCCCCTCATTGATATGTAGAATTAATACAGGTCAGTCAAAAATGTGATGTAGTATCCACACCATGGGATAGTACTCAGCAATAAAACAGAGTGAAACACCAATAACTCCTACAACATGCATGAAGCATAAAGATATTTAATTGTGTCAAAAGAAGCCCAACACCAGAGAACCCTAAATGATTCCACTCCCACAAAATGTTTATGAAGAATAGTCGAGGTGCAGAGAACAGCTTTGTGGTAGTCAAGGCCTGGGGAAGAGAACAGGGATTCACTGGGAGTGGATGTGGAGAACCATTCTGGATGAGTCTTTTGGTCCAATGGGGAAGCAGACCAGAGTGATGATCATGTAATATGAGCAAGTCACTGAAAGATGCTGTGTTGCACCCCCATTTGCAGCAGACACTCTGAGGGTGCACAGATTACATAACTTTGTTGAAGTTAAATTATTGATTAAAATCCTATCTTTATGGCCTACCCTTATGAACCAGGTTTTTAACTTGCTACATCACCTATTATAGAAGAACTCTTACATTTTCATGACCATACACTAATAATTATATTCTTAATCAGCACCTTAGTACTGTATCTTGTTTCCCTTATACTTACCACCAAACTTACCCATACAAGTGCTATAGATGCTCAAGAAATTGAAAGAATCTGAATCCTTCTACCAGCCATCATTCTTACTCTTATTGCCCTTCCATCCCTCTGAATTATATACATAATAGACAAGATGAACAGCCCATTATTAACAGTCAAAACCATAGGACATCAGTGATACTGAAGCTATGAATATACAGATTATGAAGAACTCAATTCTGACACCCACGTCATCCCACAACTGATCTAAAAGCTGAAGAACTTCGATTACTTGGAGTAGACAACCGAGTTATTCTTTTGATAGAATTATCAATCAGTATGTTCATTTCATCCTAAGATGTTCTCCACTCACGAGCAGTCCCTTCTCTCAGCCTTAAGACAGATGCCATTTCACGCCATCTAAACCAAGTAACTCTAACATCATCATGCCCGGGACTGTATTATGGCCAATGCTTAGAAGTTTGTGGCTCCAACCCTAGTTTTTTACCCATTGTTCTTGAAATAGTACCATTGAAAACATCTGGAAACTGACCTCCTCACTATTGTAAGCATTATGAAACTAATGGGTAGATGGGTAAGTTTGGGTAAGTAAATGGGTAGAAACAAAACCGTGGTCTCTTCCCTCACTCAGCTTAGGGTCCACCAAAGGCCACCAGCAGCCACAAACCAAGTGCTGTGTTTTGTTTTCTTTTTGTTATTTTTTGTTATTTTTTGAGGTGCCTTATTTATAATTTATGCCCTTAAACTGGTATTGGAAAATGGGAAGATTTGCCAAGGTAAAATACCTAGGCCTCTGCCAGGTCCTGAAATGCTGGAATACCCATCCTCTCACATCGGCACAGACACAGACCTCGGGCTGAGTGATGGTCCCTGTGGAGGGACATGACACTGACACCCCAGGTCACCAGGCTCTGCCTGTCTCTTACTCCCCACATCTTCACTCACCCACAGGAGGGGCCTGGCTTCCTGGAGAAATCTGGTGTTGAGACCTCTGGTGCTGCATGGCTTGCACTGTGCCAGGCATCCTGGGTAGTTTGCAAGTGCCTCGACTCAGGGAAAAGCAACAAGACAGAAAGTAGTAACGAAGACTAAGAAATAACACTGGAATTCAAGTAACAGGTCAGTGAGCTGGGAATACACGTGCTATAGTGAACTCTGCATGAATTCCAGGAGGTCTTTGCAAGGGGAAAGATTTAAAAGTAGAAAATGAGGAGCAGTACTCCAGTACATAAAATAATCATCCTTAGTCACACTGACCAATGGCAAGTGTGCCACCAGTCCAGTGCTGGGTGGGTAGTTGCTGGGTAGAGGTCTACTTGTCTAAGACTGCAGTGGCCTCTGTGCCAGCCTGCTGTCCTGGCAGAGTTTTCTGTGAGAGTCACCATCAGGCAATTTTTTGGCGGGGTTGACACAAGCAACTCTGTTTTGAGTCTAACACCTTCCCATTTCTTTCACGTGAGCACAGAACCCTACACTGGGCATTTGGAGGCAAAAGAACAGCATAGGTGAGCAAGAGTGAAAAGGTGGGCTGCCTTCTTCCCCTCAGTTGAACTTTCCACTTTAGAGATCAGGCTTCTGTCCCCCTCCCCGGCAGTGTCTCCCCTGCACCAACAGCAGCCTTTTCAAACCTTCGACATCTTACTTCTTCATGCCACATCACCTTGCAGAAAAGCGGTCTGCAGATGTAACCTCCATCTGCAGGTCTGTGTGCAGGGTGTTCTGTGTCTTCATTCCTTGCAGACCAGAGGGGCAGAAAGATCACTGCAAACCTGATGACCAAGGGGCAGATAACAAGGGCAACCTTACCAACCCCAACGCAGCTGCTTTTCTGCAGAAACCAGCCCTGGCCTTATAAAGCTGTCTTGGATATAAAATCTGAGGGTAGTGGAATCCCAGGAAATTAGACCATGTTCTGTCCTATTAGGCTTTCTACATCCTGGGCAGCTCATTGTTGCACAGTGACCATCTCCACCTGCTGGAGGGACAGCAGGACATTACCATCACCCTCCTTCTCCATCCCTTCCTCCTCCTCCTCTACCTCCTCCTCATCGTCACATTGCTATAAAGGAGCTGCCTCATCTGCTACAAGTAAACATTTTTCATAAGTGGATGATTCTGGAGATATCAGGAAAGGACGAAAAAAGGATCTCAAGTTCCTGAAAGGCCTTTCCTTGGGCTCTTCCATTTTTTCCCCTGTTAATTTTCTGCTCTTTATTAAAAATTCTATAGCTTCCAATATAAATCTTGAATAAGCTACCTTATTCAAAGATGTCAGTGGTTTAATCTTGCTGTTTGATTGTAGGTTAAAACCTGTAGTAGAATGTATTTACCAAAAATGGCTATGGATATGTATTCTACATTCTTTCCCAGTGATTAGAAAATTTTATTCAGGTATATGGCACAAAGGGAAAGTGTTCTTTGAAAAACATTAATATATTAGGTTAAAAATAAATTCTGTAACAAAATCTTGAGTCGGTTTTGAATATCAATTTTTATACTCTTGGAAACATTTAATTTAGAATCATGTGATTGTGTGGATGGATGGTAATGATATTTGCTCAGCCCATGTTACTTGAATTTCTTTCTCTGGTTTTTATTAATGTTTTGGTTATTTTACATACGTTCTATTTTACTGGAAGGTGATAATAACACATCCTGCGGAGACAAGTCTACATTTCTTCCCATAGTATAAATGACATACCCTCTGAGATGCAGTCACAAAAGGCCATTCAGCTTCTACTGGGTCCCAGTGAGGACCCTCACCCTTGGGACCAGGCCGCCTACCTGGGAGAGGCTGTTTAAGGGATCTGACCAAGGGCATCAGAGGACAACTAGTGTCATCTGTCAGTGGCATAAACAAATGGGCCTACCCAGGAGTCAACCCCTATTCAGTCACCGCTCTCCAGAGACACAGGCCCAGGACCATATAGAATCACAAAGGAGATTACTTAGCAGACTCACACAATCACAGGCCAGAACTGTGGCCATTAGAGAGGTGAAAAGTCCAGGACATTGCTTCATCCAAGAAACCAGAAACCTCAGAATGAGAGCCACAAGCACAGAGTCCCCATCTGAGCTGAAGGAAAGGCCCCAGGGTCCCCTTGGTGCTCAACCATACTCAAAGTCCAGGGACCCTGGGGGCTGTGGTTCAGGGTGACAGCAGTGGAAAGATCACACAGCTGACTGGGCACAAGGGAAGTGTCCTTTCCTGCTCCTGTTTCCTTCCATCCATCACCTTGACACAGGGGACTGATAGGATTCAACACTCCCTTCTTCCTACCATCGAGATGATATACAAATGACACAAAAGAATAAGAAAAGCGACGGCCAGCCATCAGCAGCTGAGCAAAAGAGACACACCTGGGGAGAAAACAGATGGGCCAGTGGCCAGGTGAGCACCATACAGGACGTGTGTAGAGATGTCTGCCTAAGGCATCGTGGAATTAGACTTCCACTCTGAAGTCAGTGTGAGAAAGGCTAAGACTTCCGTGTAACTGATGAAAACATGAGGCGAAGGAAGCAGAAAACCCACGAACTCCATCCTTCAAAGGAGAAGCTGGTCCACACTAACTGAAATTAAACTACAGGGTCTAAAAGAACAGTAGAAATAGTAACAATCATAACAGTGGCTCTGAAAATTTGATTCCTTCAGGTAGAAGCACATTTTTTAACTACTGGTGGATATTTCAAAGAACACTATATCTATTGTACTTGGTTGAATATTGTTTGAACTCTAACAATGTCTGGATCTCTAGTCTCCTGTCAAATATAATAGAAAATACATTTAGCACATTTTTGCAATAAAAAGGGCATGCAGAGCACAAGTGTATTTTTATAATGCTATTCCTATTTATTAGGTGACTTGTTCATAGATACCACTTACTTCAAGACGTGACCAAAATAAGGAAGGTTCTGTTATTAAAAGTGGAAAATTTGGAGTGTTGTGATTCAGTGTAAATTTTTTGTTCCCATGTTGCTTGAAATGTTTATAATAAGCACAGCTTTTTAAAATTAAAAGTGGCTCCATTAGCAGAACACATGGGTCCCACGACCGCAGGGTGGATGGTGGTCTCTGCAGTTTCAAAGGCTGCTGGCCACAAGGTGGCCTGTGACAGGCTGACATTCTCAGCAGCTCTGACCTGGGCCTGAGTTCATTGATGGCCACTTGGTGCACTAGACAGGAGGGGATAGAGAAGGAAGAGGACAAAGTATGAATTTGGGTCACTTGCAGGACAGTGGATGGAATGTGGGGTCATGATGCTAAGTAAAAGAAGTCAGACACAGCAGGTTCAATATTGCACAGTTTTTCTTATATGACAAACCCAAAATATAAATTCATTAAAGAGTAAAACAAAGGAGAGATGGCTAGAAAATGGGGAGCTGGCCTTTTGGAGATGGGGAAGGGGAGCACAGGAAATGAATGGAGAATGACCAAGGTAGGACGGATATATAATTCCCCCGAATGAATCTACTTATTGTAGATCAAACACACGCCAACTAAAAACAAAGAGCTCAGATAATAAAATGAGTACGATATCTGAGGAAATCCAGGATGAGAGAGGAGAACCACCAGGCAGCAGAGCAGGCCTCGAGGGTGAGCATGGCAGCTCGCAGCTCCCCGGAGCAGTGCAGAGGTGAGCGGGCTGCCGGCAACCCGGCACCATCCAGACACGGAAGGGAGGGAGGTATTGCACTGCGCCTGCGTGGTGGGCCCGGTGCAGGCAGCCGCCCATCACATGATCCCATTTCCGGGAAATGTTGAGAGCAGGCAAATCTACAGGCACAGAAAGTATCTGAGTGGGTACTTGGGGCTAGGGTGGTGGTGGGAAGGGTTGAGAAGACGCAGAAATGGGTCAAAATGCAAACGCGATTGCAGTGACGGTCATACAGCTCTGAGTACACTGCACTGAACTGAATGCTTTAAATGGGTAAGTTTCATGGTATTCATATCTTAATAAGGATTATCTGCAGATACATAATGAATACATAGGTGGGTGTATGCCATTATGCTTATGAAAAATACATATATACGAAATACAGTCTTTTATCTGTCAGAAACACGCAGTGTGGGAAAAGAGTTTGAACACCATTTACAGTATCTTTCTTAAAGGAAGTCTCAGTAAAAGCCATTTTAAAAATTAAAAAGTAAAGTCCTGGCGTCAGGAGCCCTCTGTGAGGTGGGAAGGGGCCTCTTGCCCTGCGCTGCTGGGCAGAGATTCCAGGACAGCAGCGTGTCACAGCTGGCTCCCGTCTCACAGCTGTTGCCCAGCATTCACGACGTTCTTCTCCTCCATATTTAGTGTATTAACTATGTTCTTAAATTCCTCTCTCTCTTTTTTGCTTTCAAGGACACAGGCCTAAGGAAATTTCTTGTTTTTCCTCCCTAACTGTGCACTCGACGTTTTGTTAATTATAAACTTTGAGTTTCTAAATTACCCAGGTGAGGAGTTTGTGGTAGGAATTGTGTCACCCTTTTGCAGATGAAGACACTAAGGTTGCATAATCCTCCAAAATGCTGCAGGGCCCGCAGCTCGTAAATGGGGAGCAGGAATCGAGTGTGGGCAGGCTGAAGACGTCACATCCCCGGGGGGTCTGGAGAGACAGAAAGAGCAAAACGACCCCCGGCTACACTTGTCATCGCTGTCCAGAGTGGAGAAGGCCGTCAAGTCCACAGAGGGCCAGGTGTGTGTGGCGCCCCCAGGAAGGAGGCTCAGGTGCAGAGGAGATGGAGACTGAATTCCTGGGGCCGTGCTGGTCCTGCCTCTGGTGACAGCTTGGGATTCAGTGCTCCATGACGGCGTGCAGCAGCCTTGGAGGAGCCCGCGTGTGCAGAGACTGTGTCAGAACACGGCCCCCGCCGACACCGGCCCCGTGGTGTCATCCCTTCCCTTTCCTCTCTTCCCCATCCTGGGCACACATAGCTCCGCACACAGCCACAGGGAGCCGGTTCAGCTGATAAAGAGCAGGGAAATCACAGCTTACAAAGTGCATCAGAAAGATTAACGGCTTCAACAGAATCTTCAGAAATGTGCTATGCCCCATTCTTGCCACAGAATTCTATTTATGGCTGATGAGGAACAAGTTTTCTCCTAAATGGATTTAGCTGAGTCTATTTTTCCAGTGCAGCCTAAGAAACTGCCGGTCAGCCAGGGTTTTAGCAGGGAGAACTGGTCAATGGGAACAAAGCTCCGTTGTTCATTTCTCCCCTTAGTCTGGCCGACTCTGGTGTGTCCTGGGAACAATACTTCTGTATTTCTGAATATGTCCTAAGAATTGGTTTAACATATCGGCCCTGTCATGATGCCCACCGTGGAGAGTTGTCGGGCAGTGCTACCTCACAATTGTGGCCGCTCACCCTATAGCGAGTGCACATGGTGGCAGGTATTTATAAAGTGCCCGGCTTTAATCTCATCCAACAAAGAGTGTTCTTTCTGGACACTGGAGCCGTGTTTTCGCTGGGCACACATTTTTTCCTCAGGAGTTACAATTGCTTCTTTCAGCTGGGGACAGGAGTTAAAGCCACTTACACATAACTGAGCAGAGAGTTGTTTGCAAAATAATCTTGTTCATTCTCATTTTCACAAAAGCATGAAAGGGCCACTGCTTCATGTTCTTTCTGGAAACCAAGAGCTCGGCAGCAGAGTGCTCTCTGACACACAGCTCAAGCAAATATAAGTTTGTTTTGTAAGGCAGATGTTAAAAAGCTGTAACAAGGGCAACTTTGGAAAAGATATGTAACAACTTCTGTCCTGATAAACAAACATTACTTGCCCTATTCAAAAGAAGTTATGATCATTGACCTTTATGAAAAAATAGATTAAAGATCTGCAATCAGGATTCCCTTTCTGGGAAGACTTAGGCAGAATAGGAAATTTGATTAATCTCATCCCATCACTCAGATCCAAGAAAGCAAAGCCAGGACACACCTGGTGTGGGTCCCCCACCTGGCCCCAAGGCCGGCATGACAAATCAATCACACCAAAGGCCAACTTGATCTTTAGAGCTATTTACATGATCTTTTTCTCATGACGACTGCAACCACTTAGTTTATACTACAAAACCCACGTTCATTCCCAATCCAAACCAGACTTGAAAAACTACAGTGAAGAAATAAAGTTGGAAAGGAAATACTATAAACTAAAAATCCAAGAGAAAAAGTCTAAATTCCTCTGCCTCAGTATTCCCAGCATGGGATAGTGCTTCATACTCTGGAAATTATGAGGAGGATTCTCCTGCTGTCTTGGAAAGTTCTCCAAGGCGTGCTAATGGATAGACAGATAATGCATACAGTGGAATGCACTGACCTACAAACACACTCAGTGTCAAAGCAAGTCTATGTGTACTCTACAGATGCATAAATAGGCACGTAAGTAAGTAGATAAATAAAATATTTGCTTAAAATGCCAAAATGATAACAGTGCTTAATTGTACAATTTTTATTTTTTAATTATACCTCAGTAAAGATGGAGAAATGTCCATGGAGGAAATTCTCCTTTCATTTTTCTCTCCCTTTCTTTCTTTCCCTCTCCTTTCCTTTCTCCTTCTTTCCCTCACTTGTGCTTCCTCTTCTTTCTTTCTTTTCCTCTTCATCTCCTCCTCCTTCTCCTTCTCCTCTTCATCTTTCTTCTTGCTCCCTCTCTTCCTCTCTCTTCCTCCTCTTTCTTGCTTCCCCTTACTGGCATAAAGCATACCAGGGAGCTGGCCATCCTCTGTAACTCGAATAAAGAACTCTTGTGTTGAAAGGAATTCACTTTCAGTAGATTGCGACTATTAGGGTGAATGCAACTTTAATCTAAGCGGATTAACCCCTTTTCCTAGCCTTTCTGCAATCTCAGGCAGTGAATGTTTATCTGTTTGAAACATAAAATCCCTAGAAGAAGCAGAATCACACTCAAAGTACCTTAAATGAAATGATAAGAAAATCATTTACAGTATGGGAAATGAAAGGGACATTCAGCCTCAGAAGCTAGAACTCACAGCAGGGGCCAGGTGAGGGGACTACGCAGTTCACCAAGCTCAGGCATGGCTCTTGGAGAGAGATTGACAGGAACCGCTGCTGTCCACAATGTCAGAGGGGCAGCCAGACACCAGAGGAGGCCAGGGATGAGCCCTGCTCTCGTCCTCCTGCAGCCTGAGCCCTTGCTGAGCTTGCAGCAAGGAGAGGTCACGCAAAGCCCTTGGCGAGGGCTCATGGAGTCAGGCAGGTCCTTGAGTCACAGAGCAGGGCAGTGAAGGAGGACATGAAGGACACGTCAGGGAAGGGACCTGTGTGGCCAGGATTCAGGGTCTTCTCTTCTCCAACTCCTGGCCTCCTTTCCACACATGCCTCCTCCAGCCTTTCCAACTCCACAACTCAGCAAACGGTGCTCTCCTGCAGTGCAGGTGAGAGTGAATCAGGGCACCTCCTTGGTGGGCGCTGTGCAGGACCCGAGGGAGGCCCTCTGTGCTGGTCATTCCCTCCAGGACCCACTGCCTGGGACCTGGACTGCATGTTCAGTTATGTCCACTGTTTCCTTCTAGTGACAAATACTGACAACACACCTAAATGCCTGTCAGTGGAAGAACTGGCTTTCCATAAAAGTATTGTGTGTCCACAAAAAGCAACATTATATACTCAGAAATTGCATGATAGATTTACTTGCATTGACAAAGAATATTTAGGCAAATAGCTTTAGGGAAATGAAAGGGAGCACAGAAGCGAATAGAATGCTTTTGATGTCAATTTGGATGCACAAAAAACAGAGTACTATTTTGCAGTATCAGCTAATGTGCCCACATCCCGTCTCCCCCGCACACACCCCGTGATTTCTCTTGCACTCCATTCACATGGACATGAGCACCCAGGCCTCAGGACTGTTAGAATCCACAGAAACACAGAGGATCAATTTGAACCCAGTCCACTCGGTCATTAGCTCTGTGACCCGCGTATCCTGGGGAGCGGGTATAATCTAGAGAACCAACAGACAGATGGATGGGTGTTTACTGGTGCTGTCCCTCTGTGTGAAAGATGGAGAGACAGACCTAGAGGATAGATCGCATTTCCCTGAGGCCTTGCCTCCTCCTCAGACATCTTCTTATGGGGTGTCTCAGTCAGCTCGGACTGCCAACAGAAGAGCAAAATTCCACAGACAGAATGACCAACACACAGGAAAAGTATTTCTCACAGCTCTGGAGAAGAAACTCCAAGATCACAGTGCTGGGCAGGACAGCTCCTGGGGGTTTGGGGGTGGTGCTCGTCCTGAGCTGAGACAGCTGGCTTCTTGCAGTGTCTTCATGTGAACAGAGACAGAAACAGAGGCACATGGAGAGAGGCCCTTCCCATGAGGACATCGGCCGTACCTGGCCATGTCCACATCTTTCTGTCTTTCATCTCTCTCTCAGGTAGCAGCAGCCCACAGTCCAGGACAAGAAGTCCAGCAGGGCCGTCCCCAGGCACTGCCTTGCTCCCCATTGCAAGAAATGCTTCCACAGGAACTGAGCGAGGGAGGTGACCCCTGCCTCCAGGAAAGCCCTTGTCCAGCAGTCCATGTCCTGCACAGGAAGCTGGAAGGGGACATCAGGGAGAAACAAAGAGCGAGACCATTTTCTCAAGTTCTGGTGAAGCAGAATCAGGGCTCTGTGACAGGGACAGAGAAGCGCCTCCTCCAGATCCACAGCCCACGGCATCTCCTCCCTCTTCAGCTGCAGCCCGGGGCGTCACGAGGCACCCGGTTGGTTGGCAGAAGGTCTCCCCTGTGTCAGATGTGCTGAATTAGCAGACTGAAAAGCAGCAAGTGACGATGGGAAGGAGCTGCAGGGAGCACGCTAGGACGAACTCGGACAGAGGCTTTGAAGCAGGTGCCAGTAGATAGATATGGGACGCTGTCATTCTGTCCTAGTGGGCAGATCACAGAGCTGACAGATGTGTCCTAGAAAACTGGTTGGTACCCCGGCTCTGGTGGGAAACGGGTGCCTTCATAAAACACGACACCAAATGACCACCACCGTGGCAGCTTCCTATCAAGAGGATTCTTGTTCCTCCTGGTTATATTTGCCCCTTTTCTTGTAGTTTTCTGCTATGACAGTTAATTTTAACTTGGATTCATGGTCATTTTGACAGCTATCTTTAGATCCGTCCTGTCATCCTGACCTTGATTCACGAGAAAAAAAAAAATATATATATATATATATATTACCATTTCCCTTTGGACTCCTCTACAGTGGTCATCTTGAAGTTTCCTGTTGTTTTCAGCTTATATTTAAATGAACAGAAAGACATACAATATTTACAAATGGACTAACCAACACAGAAAAAATCTAGTTCTCCAAAAACTGATACACAGACCAGGAGAGCATGTTGAGGGGTAATGGAAAGGAGATCTCAATGGTGGTGGTGGTTACACGAATCCATGTATGTGAAGACATGAATAGAAATATATACAAACATACTATTTTCACGTCTGCTATTGTCATATAATTTTAAACTTTGTAAGAAATAGTCAAAGGGTGAAATTGGATGAAGCATACATTAGATCTCTCTGTACTATCTTTGCAACTTCTTATGTCTGTGTTTATACCAAAATAAAAAGTTAAAATCAAAATAATCAAAATTTCTTATGCATCAGATGAGCAAAACTAGAAAGCACAACCATGCACTGCGTTCATGAGGCAATAAGAAAACAGACAGCTTCATGTACTGCTGGGAAGTATGCAAACTGGTACACCTCCTGTGGGGCAGAATGTGACAATATCCAGTAAAACTACCTATGCATTTGGCTTCTGACTCAGCGATCCCACTTCTCAGTATTTACCTTAAACACAACCCCCCAAAATATGAAAGTCCACACTCACTAACTTATTCACTGGAATATCATATTGTCGAGTACTGGAAATGACATAAAATCTATTTATAATAAAGTGAGTGGATAAACTGTGGTACATCCTTACTGTGGAATATGGTATGGGTTAACTTCAAAAATACACCTTTAAAGTGAAAAGTAAAAAACAAAATAACTAGTATAGTAAATTAACTTTTATGTTAGAAAGAGAAATATGAAAATATATATGCATGTATTTATTTGAGTAAAAATAATGCAGGAAGTAATAACCAGAAATTAATAAATTGATGACTTACACCAAATGAATGAAAATAAAGTGGCAGAAAGGTTGAGGAAGCAAAAATAATTACCTTTTGTACAGTTCCATACAAGAAAAACTGTAAAACTGAACCTTATATGACAAATGAAACTACATTTCAAAAAAGTAACCTGAATACATTGAAAGAACAAAAGTGACACACAGAAGCTTTCAATGCACGATTGGGACCATATATTCTCAGGTTAAAGACAAATTTGTTATAGAAAAAAAGAAGGAAAGAAGGAAGGAAGGAAGCAAGCAAGCAAAGAAGGGAGGAAGGAAGGAAGAAAAGAAAGAAAGATAAAAAAAGAAAGAAAGAAAGAAAGAAAGAAAGAAAGAAAGAAAGAGAAAGGAAAAGGGAGGAAAGAACCACAAATGAACAGGTTTATTTCCTGCAGAGACCTATTTAGTGATTTTTGAATGTATCTTACAAACATTCTAAGATTGAACTAATAAATATACATTAGAGTAAAAAGCTAAGTTTCTGCTAATTTAAGAAGACATTTAGAAGTTATCAAAAACAGAAAAACTGGGCCAGGAATATGCCTGGCAAGTGCGAGGTCATGAGTGTGATCCTTGGTACAAAAAAAAAAAAAAAAAAAAAAAAAAAAAATCAGAAAGTCTCCAAGACTCCCACCATGTCAGGTTGGAATTAGCCTGAGTGTGTGGTTTTAGCACCCAGGAATAATGATAGAGAAACACATCCACCGTGTTGTGTGACTGCACACATGTGTGACTGTGGACCTGAATGTTAGTACTGTCACTCTGCCCTCCTTTTCCCAGGGGAAGTGGGGATGGGACGTGCTCCTCAGTATTCCAGAGAGAGCCGCTGATCAGAGACCAGGTTTCATCCCTCCCGACCAGAAAGTGGGAAACGCTGATTCTCACATCACCAACACAGTACGCGATCAGAAATAGGGTCCAAAACCAGACTGATAACTGCTGTGGGTTGGCTGAACCTGCTCGGGAGGCATTTCTCAGGGAGATTTTAATATATGTGGAAATATTTGGGGGGTTAAGACACATCCCACTTTCTTGAAAATAACTGCATAGGAATAGACTCCAAGGTGTTGATTAAATTTTGTCAATTCACCTTCTTGGTAATTGGACAAGCTGTGAACAACTGACACCCTGAGAGTCACTGATTGGCTGGGAACAAGCCAATCAGAAGACTTGCCTCAGGAATTTGCATTGAGAAGGAGAAAGACTGAGTCACTAACGGGAACTGGACATTGGTAAGAGGCACTAGGAGATCCCTCTTCTCAGGCCTCCTGAACTACCCTTGGCTTTTGACCTCTGCTATCCCGGGTAGTGGAAACAAACTTTGGTTTCACGAGCTAATTCAGAATGTTCAATAAGATTCACACAGGAGTGTGTGTGTGTGTGTGTGTGTGTAGTGGTTAAAACTGGATTCAGTTCTTCTTGAGGATTCAGACTCTGTCCATAGCAGAGTAAATACTGTATTTGCAGTCCACAACCAACCTAAGTCCATGAGAGCAAAAACTGTTATCTTTATTTAAAAGGAGGGAAACTTAAAAATCCAGAGTGCCCACGGGATTATGTTTGAATTTTCTCCCAACCTTCAAATTTTTGCCTCAAAAAGAAAATCAAATTAGGTTCTATAAGAAATGATTTATTCCTAGACCTAGGTATATATTTATATTTACTGATAAAGATAAATCAACTGAAGTAAAATATTACCAACTCTCACTGAGGAATTCTCCAGCATTCTAACTAGACAAGAGAGTGGATTGAGTGAGAAAGTGAAAATATGCCCCATAAATCAGAATAATTGCATGATAGTTCCAACTCTTTGGCACAGTTTTCTCTTTAGATTTTTTTTAATTAGGAGCAGATTGATATTTTTGCATTTAAAAACATTTTATAATGTATTCAGCCACTTCCAAATGACAGTGAAATATATATCATTCTAAAATGAAGGATACAAATTCAGGTTCGATTCAAAACTCAAGGAGAAATACAGCGTTGAGGCCATTATGCCATAAATTATCATTCGTGTGGTGGTGAGGAGAGATGATTCTGAGAGGACTGGTGGTAAATCAGCATGAGGAGATGTTTGAAGTCTGGGTGTGAGTGGGCGGCTCCCTCTTCCCCTGTATACTCAGGGCTCCTCGTGGAATAAATTCCCAACCTCCAAAGACTATAAATTCAGATGAAAAGGTAGATCGTGGTTTTTTTTTTTTTTTTTAATTGCAGACAAATCATTTTAAATCCTAAAATGGCTCGGGTAATTTGGTTGAATTCTCAGGTTCCTTTCTAGTCAGTGGGGGCTACCATGGTGAAAAAATCACACTTAGAACATCACTGATCGTGGGCAGTAGATGGTACAATGGGACCCAGGGAATAAGCTATTAATTCTCATAGCTAATTTTAAGCATTATCTTTTCTTCTTTATTTTAGGTGAGGTGACCGAAAGTTTACTTAGTTAACTAAATAGGTACATGCTATCATATCTCTCTTCATACCCCAATTTTAATTACTCAGTTTTTCCAAATTTTAATTCAAATGCACTGTGATTGGCCACAGAGGGGTACAGAATATATGACGTTTTTAAATGACTAACAACCAGAACTCGGCCAATTTACATGTGCTAGTACTGAACAACAATACAGAACAACACTTTAATGCGTGGCTCTAATGAAACCATGAGGATCTGAAGACAATTAATTCTAACCATCTGCTTGGAATAGAAACCAACAAACAAAAGTCTCATCATCACAAAGAAAAGTACAGGAGGAAGTAAGATAATTCTTCACTATTCCGTCTTTGTCTGATGTACATTTAAAGAAAACCTGCAGTTTTGGTGTCTAGAGGTTGGTGAAATGAAGAGAATGAACATCTAAGTCAATGGATAGCTGAAGATCACACATTGTGAAGGTACGGTACTGGTCTTGTGCTGCAGGGCTGACCTCCTAGAGTGAACCTGTCCTCAGGTGTATTAGATGGCTATGTGAACATCTCTTGAGTGCGCCTTTGAAGCTCTAGTTCCCGTTTGTAACCACAGTAGATTGCATTATGGACTTCAGTTCTCATATTTATTGTCATGGACTGATGCCAAAACATCCCTTTATGATTTGAGTTTCAACCACCTGTCTCACTTTAGCCAGTAGGAAGAGACAGAAGTGCCAGCTTTCCACTTCTTAGCCTGAGATCTACAAGACCATATATGTTCCCATTGCTCTCCCGGGCCTCTGCCATCCCCTTGGGCAAAGCGTGGTGGGGTGACCTTCTGGTTCTGAGGGAATAGAGGAAGAGGTGGGAGAGAATCAGCCTCTGCAGGGTCCCCGTCTGGGTAGTGGGGTCAGCCAGGCACAGATGTTGAGGGATAATAAATCAATATGCTTAATGTGTGTGTTAGTGTAAGTAATCATAAAGGTATATAGCAGCTATAAGTACAGAGCCAGGGACTTCTTTTTCCTGAACCAAATGCTAATAAATCAGTAGCCAATCACTCTGAATCTCTTAAGGACCCACTTCCTACACTAAGAACAACCTTTCCAAATGCCTGCCCAACCTTCAGAATTAGAAAATTCTCAGTGATGTGTTGCAGTATCTAATAATCAGACTTTATCAATCTGCCACCAGGTTCCCAGTGATGCCCTTCACATCAAAGGGTCTGCTCTGCGAGGGAGGCTGTGGTAGGCTTTCAGCTGCTCTTTGTTGTTGGGTTTGCTGGGCTGGCAGAGAATGATCCAGCAGTGTTGGTGGTCTTGCAACATGTGGGAAGCCCGGTGTGGGAGAAGGTGGTACAGGGAACAGCAGAGTTCGGAGATTTAACAGAGAAGACCTGTCCTGTGCAATCCCTGAGCACCTCAATCCGGAGACACCCAAGGGAGATAGAGGCAGGGGCTACACGCCCCAGTTTCTCTGTGGAGGTCCCGAGCTGGGAGCTGGAGGTGGTTGTGAGGTGTCGGGAAATGTTCCTCCTGTTATTCTCAGAGGGTCTGACTTTCTGACTTGTGGTTTTATCATTAGCTGCTCACTGTTTTCCCTTTAGCTACCTCTTTGCTTACTTAATAGGAAGTGGTTTATGACTACAGATTTAAACTGTAGCACAGCCCCTTCCTAGGTTTGATTCCATGAGGTTGTAGCTGCACCTTTCCCTGCCTGCATTCACGCACCTGTGAAGTGGACCCTGGAGGAGCTGGGTGGCCAGACGTCAAGATGGCTCCCAGGTGTCCTGTGTGCTTCCCACCATGGCATCATTGTCCTCAAGGTACTGCATGGAATCTAAGAAACTCACAAACCCAGGGAGCCTCCGTGAAGACTGGCAAGGGAAGAAGGAAAATCCCTTCCCTAAAGATGCTAAGAATTACTGCAAACCTAAAAATGGCTATATCAGATATTTGTGAAAGCAAAGAGCTAAATTTGAAGTTTAACTAAAAAAAAACACTCTCCTGTGACTTACTTATTCCATGCTGCCAGAGGGGGCATTTTCTGATTAGATCAGGTTCCCACTAAAACAAAAACATCGGTCTGAGAGAGAATATTATGCTTTTGATTTACATAAGCAGTATAAAACTGTGGCAAATTTTCAAGCATATTATTTTTAATTATTCCACAAAAAAGCCTTGTTCTAAATCAAATTCCTTAAGCTCATCTCATTTTTATTTAATGTTATTGTTTATATATAAAAGGATAAACTCACTTAAGTTTTAAGGATAGTGTATTTCCAAACTAGAATCCATGGTAAAACCACCTACTAATGCAGTAAATTATGAGTTCGTCAATGCTTCTAATATTGACCAGTGACAATTCTAGGAATCCAAATTAGTGATGTGCATGGCCTGTCCTCCCAAACTCCCCAGTATGCTCTCTGTTGGTCGCTGTCTGCCTTCCTTTGCATTCTCCTTATTTATCAACTGTGAAGCAAGGTAAAAGATTCTATGTGTTTCCTGACACCACCCTTTCTCGTGGAGGAGAAGGATCACAACCCCACAGAACCTAGATGCCGCTTGCCTGTGTGCAGTAGAGTTTACTATTTGCTATTTGTTTAATCTGAGGTCAGCAGAGAACAAGGGCACAGTCACGAGATGCTGCTGTACACCTCTGAGCAAGGAAGGCTGCTATGCCAGGCTATGGCCACTTCATATCTCAGAATGTAATGTAATATAGACATCAAGGATAGACAGATAGACAGGCAGATAGATCTAAGAATATCAGGATTTTAGTTTTACAAAGCCTTGCCTTTGTCTATAGAAGAGCAGCAGGCCTGATTTGTTTTAAACCCTTCTACAACTGCAGACATGCTGGGAAGAAACATCCCCTCTCCATTAGTGATCTTTCCAGCACGCAGCCTGCCCGAAAAACTCCCCCACTGGTCACACAGCAGCACAGCGCAAGACCCTGATGATCCCGATTTGCTTAAACAACAAGCTTTTTTGAGTGCTAACTCAATACCACACATGTATTTAGACACTGATGATACAGGGCCAAGGCAACGAGAACTGCTGTGATCACCGAGACAAAAACAGTCAGAGCAATGCAGAATAAGTCAGGTGGCAAGAAATGCAAAGAAGCCAATAAAGCAGTGTAGAGGACAGGGATTGAGCTCAGGGTTGCTTTTCTAAGCGGGGTGTAGTTGTTAGGGTTTTGTCGAGGAACAGAGTGAATAGAAAATTTATGTGGACTCAAGTTGCACCCATAACTACTCTGAAGACAACAATAGGCAATGTGTTAACCATTGTTATTCTGTTATTTTGTTTTGAAACTTTGTTTTATTTATTTTTCCATAAAGTAAAAAGAATAGAAAATACATGTGAATTATGCAAGGAGATTTATTAGGCAGGCTTACAGACAGAAGAATCCACAGTGGCCAACTGTAGCTGCAGAGCCAGGTGAGCCAGTAGCTGCTTTGCCCTAGCAGATGGAAGCTGCAGAATGAGAGGAATCAAGGGTGTAGCACTAGTCCAAGGTGGAAGCCTGGACTCTGTAGAGTCATCAGTGTGAGCCTACATTGGAAGACTGGAGAAACTGGAGACCCACGTCCAAAAGCGATGGGGAAGCCTGGAGTTCTTCCAAAATGGCCACACTTCCTTCTTCTTTCCATTTTTATGCATCCAGGCTACAAGCTTATTGGTTGGTACCACCCACATCCGGGGTGGGTCTTCCTTTCTCAGCATGCTGCCCTACATGTCAGTCATCCACCAGCACACCCTGAACTCATACCATCATAAGGTACACCTAACCTGCAATACCTGTTTAAAAAGGATAATGAATACCAAATGTATCACACACATTTAAAAAATGCCCTAACACTTTAGATATTCATTGTCTGGTTTATCTTTGTAGTTTTTCAGTTATCAAACTATGGCCAAATTTGCAAACAGATCTAACAATTTTCTTTCACACATGTGCTGTAATGTAAGAAGTAGTTTTCCTTAAGCTACAAAAGGGACAATCCAGTGAAGTGAAACCAATATGGTGGTCGTGGTGTTGAAAAGCATTTTTTTTTTATTATTATGAAGCAAAAATAAAGAAGGTCCATTTATAAGCTCTAGGTTCCAGAGTGATGGAAATCAGACTCTGTGATTACTTTGTTAACTATTTGGGAGTGAACTGAGTTAGACTGGAGATTGTCATTGATTGGTACATATGCAGATACTAGTTATTCCTATCATAGCATAGCACATCTGTTCTGGTTTATGGCTACATGTTCCCAAGACTCATAAGCTCATAGGTAGGGTTTTAGGGGAGTGATCTGGTTGTGTGACATTCATCGCTGGATAACTCAACCGATGGGTTTATAGCGGTGTGTGGTGTAGTGTGGTGAAACCTGGTGAGAAGAGGTGGATCACTGTGGGCGTAGTTTGAAGGTCTGTCTCCCTCCACCTCCCATAGTATCTCTCTGCTTCCTGACTAGCACACCACAGACTGTTCCTCCTCTGCTTCACCCATCTCTCATGCTGGCCAGCCAACTATGGACTGAAATTCTACAAACTCTGACCCAAAATAAACCTGTCCTCCTTTAACTTGTGGTTGTTGGGTATTTTGACCCAGTAATGAGAAAGTAATTAAGACAATATCCTTCATAGAGTCAATGTCTTACCAGATCAAGTGTGTGAGATGTGCATTCTATATACAGAATGAGATACCTTATCCTATCTTTATCAGTATTAATTTTATGAACACTAACCATTCATGTCGACACTTCGTATCTTCATACCCTGTAGAAAGTATTGAGTGAACAAAAACGTTTAAGTTGGATCCATTTTCCAGGCAATCGATGGTATCAAGGGGAAACCTACATGCCAGAATCTGCAGTGGAATTGGAGGAGCAATATCTTCTTGTTCTTTTTCAAGTCAGCTGATGGGTCACCCATGCAAAGTGGAGAGGAGCAGGTATGTGTCAGGTCTGGAATAGTTCAGACAAACTGATACATACGTTTAACTCATGGCAAGACAGTGCGAGCCTTGATGAAGGTAAGTCCGACCCATAACAGTGGATAACCCAGGGTGTTACATCACGCACACTGCGGAGAAATGAGAGCAGAAATCACTGAACTTTACAGTGGAAGATACTCTGGGAAATCAGTCAGTTCTCCCTTCAGGGAGCTCCTCCTCTTCCTGGAATGCATGACCCCAAGATTTCTGTAGCCAAATCACCCTCATTCTTCAAATTGCCACTCCGAAGTCACCAGCCTCACAGGTGTTTTCCCCGACCTGCCTGCCAGAGCTGCTGTCCCCAAAGACCTCAGCTTTATTGCCTGATGTTCTTGGGAACCATTGGTTGATCTTTACTTATTTCACTCATTTATTTCTTCGTCAGTGCATTTGTGGTCTTTTTCAGCAGATCACAGGATCCTTGGGATAAGGAAATGTATCTAATTCTATTTGTGGCTATGTTTCTCATGCCTAGAACAGTATTTGGCACATAATAGTCATTCAA
Organism: Dasyprocta punctata; assembly: GCA_004363535.1. Taxonomy (NCBI): domain Eukaryota; kingdom Metazoa; phylum Chordata; class Mammalia; order Rodentia; family Dasyproctidae; genus Dasyprocta; species Dasyprocta punctata. The sequence continues at coordinate 143,731 of RJWM01001738.1, forward strand.
TAAATGAGTGATGCTCTCTTTTTTTAGACAAAGAAGTTGGAGGCAAGTAATGATAACGACCTGGTCCAAGGTCAGCTGTAAGCTGGGCTAGAGCTAAACCTCCAAGTGAAGACTTGACTTATGCTGAGTTCTGCTTTCCAAAACTGAGCAAAATAATTCACAGTATTTAAATGTACAGTGTTGGACATTCTTCCAATACTGACACTTTAGAAACATACAAAAATGAGAAAACATGTGGTTAGTCTTTGTTTTGTTTGTATAAAGTACTGTCAACTAGGACAATCATTAAAACTTATCTGAAGCACACACACTTCACCTCCAGGAGAAAATTTGGAAGTCGTCTTTGGTAGCAGATGAAATCAGTAATTTAGAAAAAGATCTTAAACACAAAGGCATTTTGCAGTGTTGTCGATCATAGTAAATCTCATTAATGAGATAGACTAGATTGGAAATTACCACAATTCTATTTCACAGAAAAATGCTTGTAAGTCAGAGAATGTCTGTGCTATTTAGGAGCATAATTAATTACACTATACTCTGGACAGGTATTGCTTATTTACACTTCAACCTGATATTTTTGCAGTCTTTTCACGAGTTGAATTTGGCAACTTTTGACCAGTACACAGTCAGGCCTTAATACAAAAATCGTCATGCCCCAGCATTTTTTCCCAGGGAACTGAGGGTAGCTCAGCAATAATATCTGGCATATTCTCAGGTGGTGCAGAATTAGAAGAAGATAGCACCACTAATTCAGCAGAGACCAAGCAGCTTTTCTTCAGCACACCTCTGAGAAACACTGGGACAGCGGGTCTCACACCATGGAACTTGCTGAATATGAAGGTCCTGACACACCAAAGCAAGTTCAAAGTCACAATGACACAAATTATGGTATCTAAGAGCATAAAAAGGTTGTTCACTCCCAACTCTAAACCAGACAAGGCATGCATAGAGAAGTCAAATCCAGATGCCCTGTGCTACTTGTGGAGGAGGAATGTGACCCAGGCAAGAATCCCAAGGACAATGGGATACAGTCAAGGAAGAGTCCAGACTCAGAGCCATCCCACCACCTCCTCTGGTCCTGCCTAGGGCTCTGTGATGTCCGGTGTCCAGATGAAGTGCCCCGCTGGGGAAAGGACTCTGAGTTTCTGATTGATGTGATTGACCATAAGCACTGGTATCACCTCTCAGCAAGCAGGTACTGGGGGTGCTGACGGGGATCACGGCAGAAGGAGGTGACCGGGCCTGACCTCTTCATGCCTCTCAGACCAAAGAGGGTTCCAATTTAAGTCACATTGTGACCAAAACCCTCCTTTTTCAGGAACAGTGAGATTTCAGTGGTTCTGCCTAATGGCAGTGGGACTTTCTCTTATTAATGATCTTATGTAGGCCAAGTCACACGTTTCCTAAGATGACAAAATCACAGTTATGTGGAGGAAGTTTTTTCATAAATCAGAAAATGAAAAGTGTTCAGACAGAAGAAAGAAACATCAAGGGGTCTTTATTAGTAAAAACTGAGAGGGAAAGTGATTCCAAAACACTCACGCAAGTGGGAGTGCATTCAATGACCACGGGTGCCTACGGGGATAGAATTCATGGGTGTGAGTTTCCTTGCCAGGTTCATCCATATTAGTGGACGACAATTCACTTTTAAGAAATATTCTTTCAGTCACAAAAGGCTGCTTATCATCCAGGTAGTGACTTAATTCTTCTGGGTCTGGAGACAGTTGGAAGAGTTACCAAATTAAAGTTTTATTTAGCTCATAAAAGTATTCCCATTGGTTTTTACCACACTTAACATTTAAGCACTCGATTTTTCCTTTACTATCTTTAGACAGGTGGGGCGTGACACTCCTGGGATCAAGGTATGAAGTTTCTCCCACCATGGGAAGTAATAGCTTTCTAGAGGAAAACTCAGTTGTGGAGCACAAATTCTACTCCTGACCTTTGCTGGTTAAATTAAAGGGGGATTTAAGAGTTTTGAGGAAGAAGATGTAGGTGGACTCAAAAGGGCTCTTTGTCGTCATTAGATGCTGACTTGCAGCCC